>JAEMWC010000364.1:335000-340000 GCA_016490735.1 Pachyseris speciosa
TTTAAGGCGGGATTTAACCTAAACATCTTTTTTTAGCCACTTAACATGGATTCAACGTTGATATCTCGTTCGTGTTTCAAGACTTAAAAATGTCTACGCTCATCCACGAAGCTATGTTGTGGGATATTTTGTGAATTTTTGGTGATTTTTTTGTATATCTGGGAAGAGCTAATTTGTTTCGAAGGATGAGTTAAATTGAGGGAAATAGGAAATTTTGAAGATTTAATGAAGGTCTAAAATTGGACATTGAAGTTAGAAATTAGTAGACGGACACCAAACAGTTTCCCAGCAACCTGCGGTGCCGTTGTGGGGTGTCAACTGTCTGGTGGTGTTTCAAAACATTTTCCCAACATTTCAATGCCTTCTTTAAACTTCTTAAAATTCCACTCCAATTCACGTTAAGTCCTCCATTAACGGATCTTTCGAGAGTCGCTCGTTTCGTAACCTCGTCCTTCGCAGAACCTTTTTTGGCTCGTCACGCAATCTTTCCTCTCCAACGAACGTCGTCACGTTGGGGATGAAAGATTGCGTGAGGAGCCGAAAAAGCGTTTGCGAAGGAGGCTACTCTTTTCGTGAAGCCCGTGCGGTAAGACTCGGGGTACGAAATTGAGTGCTCTTTGCATAAAAGAATGTGCTGCGCGTGAGCAAATGAGGCACTACGGTATCCATTGTTTTAATGGTCATCATTTTGTAAGTTATTCTAGATATTAACGGGTGTAATGTAAAACCTCACGAATGTCACAGAAACGCTAAAAGAATTAACAACAAAGGATATTACACTTGCATGTGTAAGGCTGGATACTCTGGAGATGGGCACCACTGTGAAGGTATTGGCTCACATCGTTAATTCAAGGCATTGAAAGATTTAGCGCTGTATGTGTATGTGTGGGTCTTTGCATCAATGGCTTCGCAAAATAAATAGTCTAGTTTCGTTATCAAAACGTGTTATGGAACTGAAACTATTCACTGGGCTGAAAATGGACGAAAAAAAAATTGTCAAGCTCTGCGAATGCCTACAAAAGAAATCCCCAATGCCACGGCTTGTCCTCCCCGCTAAAATTCATCAGATATCGTCAAGACATATTTCCAAAGCTATTTTGGGTGAGAGAAAAGATATTTGTGACCTACGAACGGCAAAACTACCCCATCAGTGTGACTGTTCATCTTATTTAGATGCATGTTTTATTACACATGTCGATGAGTGCACTGGCAATACCCACAACTGCAGCATAAACAATGCCGTGTGTACGAACACCACTGGATCATTTAATTGCAGTTGCAAGCCTGGTTACATTGCTGTTGGATACAACTGTACAGGTCATTCATAGAGATTTGCAGATTTTGTTTCGTGTGTAAAACATTACGAATTTCCAAGAACATTATATTTTTCATGGACAGACGATGAAATGTTTCCACTGAATATTTTGCTTTCTCCATGATTTGAAAGTTTTATTCATATTGCGTGCGTTCGTGTCATTTGTATGTATGTGGATGAGTGCTCTGGAAATATCCACAGCTGCAGCATATTTACGTAGCTGCGTTTCGTGATTGTTGTATCGTTCTCACAGCGCGATATCGAAATCCCCAATGGCACGGCTTGTCCTCCCCGTTAAATTTCATCAGATATCTTCAAGTCATATTTTCAGAGCTATTTTGGGCGAGAGAAGAGATATTTGTGACCTACGAACGGCAAAACTACCCCATCAGTGTGACTATTCATCTTATTTAGATGCATGTTTTATTACACATGTCGATGAGTGCACTGGCAATACCCACAACTGCAGCATAAACAATGCCGTGTGTACGAACACCAATGGATCATTCAATTGCAGTTGCAAGCCTGGTTATATTGGTGATGGACACAACTGTACAGGTCATTCATACATATTTGCAGATTCTGCAGTTTCGTGTGTAAAACATTACGAATTTCGAAGAACATTATATTTTTCATGGACGGACGATGAAATGTTTCCACTGAATATTTTTCGTTCTCCATTATTTGAAAGTTTTATTTATATTGCGAGCATTCATGTCATTTGTATGTATGTCGATGAGTGCTCTGGGAATATCCACAACAGCAGCATAAACAATGTCATGTGTACGAACACCAATCTGTCATTCAACTGCATGCAGTTGCAAGCCTGGTTACATTAGTGATGGATACAACTGTACAGGTTATTCATAAAGAGTTGCAGATTTTGTTTCCGTGTGTAAAATGTTTACGAATTAGAAGAGCATGCATTCAAGTTGTTATCAAATTTAAGAAATTCCATTGCCAATAGGCTAATTATTCAAAGTCAATCCAATTTAAAATTTAACTTTTTCGCTGACGATATCATCTTGTCGACCACGTCACCAGAGGAGCTGAACAGTATGCTGATTGAGTTACAAAAGACAAGTAAACCAGTTGGCATTAACATGCATCTAGGCAAGACTAAAGTGATGTTCAATGATCACATCAACAAGTCAAACATAACTATTGATGGCAAGATCATCGAGGAGACAGACAGTTTTGTATATCTAAGGACAGTAACGCGAGCTGGTGATCTACTTCCTGAGATCGGAAGGAGAATTCCACTTGGTTGGGCAGCCTTTGGTAAAGTGGATAATATCATGTGAAGCTGCAAGGCAACTATAAAGATCAAGAAAAAAGATACACGATGAGTGCATTCTACCAGTAATGAATTATGGTTGTCAGACATGGGCACTGAACAACGCTATGACGGAGAAGCTTGCGATCGCACAGAAACAGATGGAACACTTAATGCTGGCATTACCCTTCGTGATCGAAAGCAAAACACCTGCATACGACAAGAAACTAGTGTAAGCGACATCGTCAAGGTTATCAACAAGGCAAAGCATAGATGGGCAGGTCACACTGCACGGCTATCAGATAATCGATGGACTATCAGAGCGACAGAGTGGACTCCAAGAGATTGGACCAGAAAACAAGGTCTTTCAAAAACACGATGGAGAGACGATCTCACTAAACAGCTTGGACCTGCATGGTCAAGATTAGCTAAGGACAGATACATGTGGGATCAATCCAGGGAGGGGCTCCTCCGCCAGGAGTGAATTTTAGCCTTGATGAGTTACGTTGTAATTCGCTTCGATAAACGAACGTAAATCATTTGTAAATCATTGTAATGTAATATAGGAGACAACAAGAACATATGGAAGGATACGCAAGCGGATCCAAGACGTGAGAAGCATAAACTCACCACGAAAAAGCTGACTGTCAGAGCTGGCATCCAATCTCGGCTTCTTCGCACTATCGATAAGCTGTTGTTTCTGGTGTCTTTTACGATTCGCCGCATTTTGATGGCATTTTCTCGTCCTCCGATCCTGACGCCATAGCCCGTACTCGGCTACGACTTGCCAACCGTCCTTGTTTCTGTCAGCTATTTTAATGAGCTTCTGTCGCTTTCGTATAAGTTCTTTTGCTTTGTCAACGGATTTCTTTATCCGTGCCGGAACGGGCTTGCTGCGCTGGCATTAGCGTTTAGTTCGAACTGCCTCTGAATTCCCTTTGAATCTTAGCTGTCTTTCTTGTTGAGCTCCATTTCTCTTCATAGTCTTTGAACAACGGAAACACTTGGTTTACCACCCCGGAAGCATCTACGCTATCCACAGCAGCCTGTTCACCCATCGGTCCTGCAGGAGGAGGAGGATATGGATGACTTGAGTCCGAAAATGCTGACTCGTGTGACGTTCCTTCTAGACTCATGAGTACTTCACTTCAATACCGGAGAGAGAACCCGGCGTCGAGTGGAAGCCGCGAGCGTGAGTGAAGGGCGAGGGTGCAAATGATTTCTATAAATACCAGAATGACTAACCAATCATGCGAAAGGAGCAAACAATGCACGTAACGAAAGATGTGACAGACGCATGAAAGAAACTGAAAAAACTTGCAACCCTGCATAATATTAACAGAATACCAGCGGAAAATCCATTTTTAATTTTGAAGGCCTGTGCAAACGTTTCTAAATCCGGCCGTTGAGTGCTCTTCACTTCTAGCCATAAACGTCTTAGTTAAAGCGACCGTACTAACGGCAGCATCAGCGTCTCAATTTCCGTTGTTTTCTTTCAGATATAGATGAGTGCACTGATAATACCCACAACTGTAGCAGGAATAATACCATGTGTAATAACACCAATGGTTCCTACCACTGCATATGTAAACCAGGGTACACTGCAGACGGACCCCGTTGTACAGGTACCTTTGTTAAACAAAGTACATGGTCAAACCTCTACTAAGCGGCCACCCTCTATTAAACGGGCACTTACCAAATTCGCCCAAAGCGGTGCCCTTATTTACTGTAAATTGGTCCTTTATTAAGTGGGCACGGTACCATTTAGACTGAATTCCCAGTTGGCTAATTTTGTTGTATTTCACCTCTATTAAGCGGTCACGTAGTCAATTACAATGCTACATTTTGACACCACGATACGCGAACCATGCCCAGTTTGTTTCAGTAGCTCATCAAGCACAACATACTATACACAGAATCAGCGTAAGAGTGGTTCACGTTGAATGGCAAAACTGTACGTTAATCAGTAATGTGGTTCATTACAACAAAACTGACGATTGCCTTCATGCAGTTACAAGAAACATTAGAACTGCAAGCGTGAACTTCCTTGAACATCCAATTACTTGATTTTCTCATATTTTGTGTTACTGCAAGTTGTTGTTAACCGATGCGGTATACTGTATACTTGCTACAGTTCCAGTTTTACCGTGTTATATACTATACATTATCGAATACCTCTTTTAAGCGGCTAAACTGTAGTGTTGCTGAGTGCTTTATCTTTACCTATAGTTGCTGTCTTTTTTCTAGTGTATACATAATGTTACAGTTTTTGTCGTTAACCTTTGCCAATTATGTTGTCGTCGTGTTGTTTTGTTCTTATTGTCATTTATCATATTCTTGCAGTTATTAACATATCCTTTTTAGTACCATTTCTGTTATTGTTGTTGCTTCTGTTGCTATTTTGTTTCA
>JAEMWC010000364.1:345000-377500 GCA_016490735.1 Pachyseris speciosa
GTTGATATATAGGTTAAATAAAAGGGGACTTAAAATACATCCTTGACGTACACCTCTTGAGTATGAGAAAGATCGAGTTTTGTTTTCTCCGATTCTTACGGAACATGTAGAGCTGCAATAAAGGGTTTTAATCAGGTTGTAAAAGTGGCCTCCTATATTAATCTTGAGTAGTTTGTAGAACAACCCCTCGTGCCAGACGGAATCGAAAGCTTTACGAAAATCTACGAAACAAGCATAGACCTTTTCTTTATGGTAGTGGACGTATTTATCTATTAGGGTCCTCAGCGTGAAAACATGATCTGCAGTACGGTTTTCGGGCAGGAAACCAATTTGAGAATTATGTAATATCTTGTTTTCTTCAAAGTACAAATGTAATCTTTGATTTAAAATGGAGCTAAACAATTTTCCAAGGCAGCTAGATACACATATGCCTCTATAGTCTGTCGGGTCACTCTTGTCACCCGATTTGTAGATCGGAGTTATAAGGCCTTGACACCAGTAGTAGTAGAGTAGTAGTAGTAGTAGTAGTAGTAGTAGTAGTAGTAGTAGTAGTAGTAGTAGTAGTAGAAGTCAGTAGAAGTAGAAGTAGAAGTAGTAGTAGTAGTAGTAGTAGTAGTAGTAGTAGTAGTAGTAGAAGTACAAGTAGAAGTAGTAGTAGTAGTAGTAGTAGTAGTAGTAGTAGTAGTAGTAGTCAGTAGAAGTAGAAGTAGAAGTGGAAGTAGAAGTAGAAGTAGAAGTAGTAGTAGTAGTAGTAGTAGTAGTAGTAGTAGTAGTAGTAGTAGTAGTAGTAGTAGTAGTAGTAGTAGTAGTACTTCATACGTGTATAGTTACCGGTAATCTTGGTAAAATTTTTATCATTCATCGTCCATCTCACGAGCTACTAATGTTAATCCAGAAAATACTCAAGCAAATTAATTTTAAGAGCGAATGTTTTGCAACATCAGGCACTTAATGATAGAAGTTTAAATCCCATGTTTACCAATCACTAGCCTACCAATCACTAGCCACAGCGGCAATTTCACACTATTGCGTTTCGTGATTTTTGCATCGCTCCTTCACCACGATATTGGCCAATAAAACGCAATAGTCACCTGGAATGTCGCTCGACTGAAACTGATTTGAATATATTAGCACAACTTGAGAATGAAACAGACGCAAACTTACCCGTCGCAACTCATACTGGTGCACTCGTTAAATTGTCCATCCACACACGACCCTACCCTAACACCACCATTTGAAAGGAATAACGGAATTAAGATTTCAGAGGCAGGGGCTCCTGCGATCTGAGTAAACAGCGGTTGATTAACTCCACAGTGGCCGGTCAGCTCAGAAAAGAGCGTCAAGCATGGACAACTTAGGCTCAAAATGTAGCAAACACTTTCAGCAAGGGTAATACTCATTACAGTGATGCCAATCGGTAATATGGCTTGATGAAAACCAGCACTGAGCGATCGAAACGTTATGATCTACATCGAAGCGAGTAAACTAATTGCTTCGAGATATCGTTTTAAACCACGAAGAGCAGCATCTTTCATCACATTTTCCTTTCTGTTGTTAAAAATGCTTGTGACACCATATTATTTATTGGAAAAATATTCCCAATTCCATGGCACGCAGACTCATATTCTTTTGTTTTGAAGCCTTCTCTCTGTTTTACGTATTAAAATAACTTTAATTCCAAGTAAATCCTTCTTTTGTTCACTTTCAGATTGCTCAATTGATTCCAAGATTTTAGCTAAAAACGACACTTTTCTTTATTATTTTCATCGTTTTCTTGCACCTGTGATTGGACACAACTGTAGCTGGGCGCAATGCTACCGTGGCCGCTCAAACAGCAGCAATGACCAGCTGTTCCACAAAAACTGTGATGGGAAGAAAAATACTGTTACAATTGTGAAAACGGGTGTTAATGTCTTCGGAGGATTCACAGACATTGCTTGGGGTGAGTTTCAAGCTATTCACCTTCTGTTTTCTCTCGTTCCCGATTGGCTTTTGAAGACGATAAAAGCAACGGATATTGTCATTTGTGTTTTTGCTTCAGAAGCAGAAAGCTTTTCTTACTCAGTCAATTAGTACCTTCCACCTGCGTGGAAAAACAAGGGAGAGTTTTCCGCACCAAAAGGAACCGAACAATTTTTCCTCAAACAAAATGGACCGGGACCAATAAGTACCACGTGATTCGCAACACCAACCGGTGCGCGCTAGAATGATGCACCAAACGGTACAGCAGTATTCCACTAATACCGAAAAAATGAGAAAAGAGGTTTAGCTTTGAAAGGATGACTTCCTTTATGAAAATGTCCACTCCAATTAATTTCTTTGCCCCCGAAACAACCGTTCATCAAATGCAAATGGCAAGTACTAAATGGATACGAAATGATCAGCGAAACGTGACCAAAGATAGATTGCTTTCATAGCTAAAGGACCTCTTGCAAGTAGTACCATGAAAAAACATGGCAAGAGGATAGAAAGCCCATGTCCTTTAGATCCCCCTCCCAATAAAGGATGACTTGGTAACGTCATCCAACATGACATATTTTCCCTGAATTTAAGAGGTACTACGGGAAAGCCTGAATTTCTCAATGAAAGCAGGAAACGTCAATACATCTGCTAGCCATTACAATGTCCGTAGGAGCAAATTTAATTAAATGGCTTTCTCGAAGTATCCATGTCGGAAAAGCATCAGAAATAGCGGACAGGAAACAATACTTTTTTGCTTGTTGTTACAGGCGCCGATGCCGAGGGTTTTGGCAACACCTCCAAAGCGTTTATTTTTTCACTCCGCAACAAAGCAGGACTTCAACCATTCAAGAGCGCGGTCATAGACCCATCAACAGCAATTTTTAATTGTCCCGACTGCGGTCCAGTATTTGGTGGCAGCAAGACCAGTGGAAGTCAACACGACATCTACATTTCTACCCACAGGGGCACCCACAGGAGTTCTTCAAACACCGGAAAATACTCATACACAGAGTTTCCCCACTCTTACTCTAAGCCAGAGGGTGTACCAACTCCCAAACCTGTCCTGGCTGGTTCTCGTTTATTCTCACCCAATTGGGTGGAGGTGTTTTACCTCACTTAACCTAACCTTGGCCTAACCCTAACCCCTTTTCCCCCGTAACCCTAACCCTAATACCCCTAACCCCGATAACCCCAACCCTAAGTAACCCTATCCCCGGTAACCCTCATCCCGATAACCCTAACCCCGGTATAACCCTTATAACCCTATGCAAAAATTGTAAAAGTACGTTTAAGGTAAGTTTTTACTTTGATAGGTAAAAGCTCATAGTTTCATGATATACTAAAACGTTTTAGCAACCATTAGGTGAATCGGTTTTGTTGAAGGCATCCAAACAGAAAACAAAGAAACACAATGCACTGCCCGGCGACCGGTCTCCACTTACTTCGCTTTAAAAACACTTAAAACGTTTTCAGTAAATCGTAAAACTGATGATTTAGTTAACTCACAGACACACGAAAAACTTCGTATCTTTGAGACCTCAGGAATACGAACCCCACCAAGCTTGATCCCAGTCCAAGTATTCGAGCGAAACGAACTCATTTGTGGCAAAACTTCAAACTTCAACTTTATTTCAGTAAAGAAATGATCTTACAATAGACTGGCCCGCAAAATAGCAATTGCTAATGTAGGCGGCCCAGCGGAAAAAAAGAAATTAAAATAAAAAGAAAAGAATCCTTGTCCTTCATTAGGCACAGGGAGCAAGGTTGTATCGGCACCCTATTCATCGTTATTAACGCCGCCAAAAAAATCTGTAAAAGAAACATTTACGTCCCCCATGTATTTCGCGTAAAATTGATGAAGTATGTTTTCTCTTAAATCTGTATGCAACTCTCTAATAACGTAAAATAAACTGGCCATATATACAGGCACCATCACCAAGTTAATTACAATGTATTATTTGAAGCTGTGCTAAAAATTCTCTGATCGTCTGAATCCTTATAGACCATTGATGTTAGACTACAACAACCATATTGAGACAAAGTGAAAGGGCACTCCAATAAGGATTTTGTTGCGGACGAAAACGGTTTTATATACAGCCAAGTCTTTACACAAAACTTTCAAATTGAGACTGTTATGAAGCAATTAATAAAACTAAAACTCCTCAAGAGAATAAATAAGCCTGGTCTTCCACACAATATACAGTGATTACAGTATTACCAATACTTAACCTGTTTTCACTGATATGGTATATATTTAACCAAAACCCAGCCAGTACACGAGTCAAAAGGGTGGTCATTATAAAGAAGTGTGGCTCTGGAATTCGTCCAATTTTCGTCCATTGGAACAATTTAAGCCCAGCGTAAAGTCCCAGTTTGGATCAGTTTAAGAGAGCACTTTGTAAGATAAATACGAATTAAAGGGGTACTTTCACGGCAATTCTTGTTACAAGTTTGTTCAAATTGTGAGGAAGTACTTTTACTATTACATGAATGGCCCGTGTCATACGAAGAGGTAGATTTCAAATTATTTATTAGAAGGAAAAGAAACTAGCATTATTTTATGTCGATTTTCTAAGACACAATGACAAAACGTGATAAAGTGAACCTAACTTTTTCAAGTTGTAACCCATTTCCTCCTAGTCATCGGTGGCGATAAACAACCAATACTTCCAGTATTAAGTACTTTCCTGGAAAACTGCAAAGTCTTTTCAACATTTCAATGTTGCAAACACATCTTTGAGGTTATCCAAATAACGTGACAGTGCCCCTTTACGCTGGTTATTTGGCATGCTATTCGGCTAAGTTTAGTTTCTGATTCGTTTTTCATTGTATTCTGCGTTTAAAATAGCATTCTTTGTAAATAAACTCACGGTGTTCAAGAAAATATGATGAATGTGGATGATGATGGTGGTGGTGATGATAATGATGGTGATAATGATGGTGATGATGATGACGACTATTATTATTATTATTATTATTATTATTATTATTATTATTATTATTATTATTATTAAACCCTCGGCATCGGCGCCTGTAACAACAAGCAAAAAAGTATTGTCTCCTGTCCGCTATTTCAAAGTTTTTACTTAAGGCTCAGTACACTTAGCCTAAACTAGGGCCTGCAAAAATAGTTTGCATCCCTAATTCTGCGATAAACAAAAGAAAAGAGAGACGTCTGTCTTTATATCGGACATTATACGCTTATCATGATGCTCGAGTCTGTTTTTTTGTAGTGAATATCCGTGGAACCCTATCAGCATATATCCCTTTAACCCTTTCACTCCCAAGGGGTCTCCCTTTGACGAGTAAAATCGTTTGGCGTTAGACAGAATAAAATCTATAGTCACTCTTGGGTGTGAAAGAGTTAAAATTGCAGCTCAACCATTGATAACAATAACAATACTTGTTTAAAAAAAATAAAAGCAGAAAAGGTGAATCTGACATGATTTGTAAATCGGAGCCTTCGGCCCGAGTAATTACGAGACAATGTTTACAAAACGGACACCACACTACGAACACTACACTGCACTATGTATAATACACGCCTTATCGTAAGCTACTTACAAAATGAAACTAATTGATATTATTAAGTTGTCCTATTAGAGAGCCTCGTCATTGGAATTTCTATAACTTTTAAAGTCAAACAGTTGTTAAAAATGTATGATAAGCAATCACCAAATGTTAGGGTTATAGTCAGGATTAGCCTCAGAATTAGACTTATGGCTTCATTTGCCATTACTAGTTTAGTCCAATAGAGCGGTTTTCAGTTGAGTGTCGAAAGTTATTCTTGTTTGTTTTGGTTTCGCTCTTTGATTGGTTCGCAAAACTCGCGCCACTTTCTCAACCAGTGAGACGTAAAACCAAAACCCAGTCATGGCGCGTTTTCCCGAGCTTTGCGTCGGTTAGACGCAATTGCTTCGTATCAGTTCTCAATGGCCCACTGCATTATTTCGGTCTGTTGTGATTGGCCAGAGTATTTTATTTTTTATTGCTTTTTTTTGTAATTGCTTTGGTTTCTCAATTGAAAATCGCTCTGTTAGGGTTAGTTTTTGGTTTTCCGGCGGCAAGGGTTGTTTTTTTGCCCAAGACTTATTGTCAGCTGCGTATTATAACAAAACGACTACCAATTTTTAAAACGCATACACAGCTGCTTCGATGCTTTTACAATTATAAGGAAATAAAAGAAAACTACGTCCAGTTTAAAAGAAGTGCGATGAAAGCCCAAAAGACAATAAAACTAATAACACTGTCTCATGAAAGTTAATCTTCTATGGGAAAAAGTATCCTGACATAGGTTACGTTTTGAGCACCGAGAAAAGTAAAACAAACATAATTCAGTGAGTTTTCCAAGACACAAGAAATGGATAAGAAAAGAATAGAAAAGGAACAAAGGTTTTCAAGTTGCAATCCACTTAATACGTAGCTATCAGTAGCTAAAATATGTAGTTTCAATAAACGACTTCAACAAGTTTACACACCACTGAAGCAGTGTTATTGGGCTTCCTCAGATTATTATGTTTCTTCAAATAACTTTATAAAATACGCGGCAAAGACCCCGTAAGTCGGTCGTAAGGTAGTTTCACTCTGCAGGTGCCACTGCGAATATTACATTTTTGGAAGACGTGTTTCTGTGGGATACAAATTGTGCCGCAAGAAGTCTGTTTCGAGCTTATCTCCTCCTCTCGTTCCACATGGCACTCGGCCCATTTCCGGTGCGGTTGATATCACTAGATCCAGCCTCTCAACTGGTCTTCACACCAACGGTTCGTTATTGGCAGATCGTTGTTGTGGCACTCTTTGTTCACCGGGCAACAGTTGTCCCTCGTATAAGTTTTCTGCTCAAAAAGAGGCGAGTAAAAAACATATTAAAGTACAGTGCTCAAAACGAGAACAAATGTATTAAGCGGCACTGGATGGTGGTTGAGAACCAAGTAGCCTCCCACGCAGTCGTTTTTAGAGGAGTCGTACTTGACCTTGTCCCCGCAAACGCCTGCTTAGCGGATGTCAACATTCCTTTCCCGCAGGTTATCCAATCACCTTTTTTTGTGTGAAGGTCCCACGACTGCGTGGGAGACTAAGAACCTAGACTGCGAGCAGTCGAGCGTTTTCCCTCAGCTCACTTGTGCGAACGGACGGTAAAATTATGCAAACGGACGGCAAAATTATGCAAACGGACGGTAAAATTATGCAAACGAGGAGGGATTGAGGAGAGGGAGGAAAATGTACAACAGCGGAGATTCATTTGTTATTCGAATTCCCTTTCCTGAGAAACGGAAAATACTGATTGGTCAATCACCTGTCAAGTTGTCAGAGAACTCATCACTCTGCGGTCACTGAGGCGTAAGACAACTGCTTTCGCGAGAATGTTTGGAAAAAAATAACCGTCCTGGTAAGCGTTCTTCGGCGGGTATGAGAGGATAACGTTGGAAGGGTAAGTTTAAAATCGGAACAAGGAACAGCCCTTGGAGGAAATATTTTGAATTCATCTAATTAATTCTACGAGGTTTACCCGACGCCGGAACTATCAACCAAAGAGATGTCAACGGCAGCAAATCAGGAGATCAAAGGACCCTCCTTTCCATTGCGTTTCTCTCGGCTCCTCGTGATTTCGCCGCGCCGCGCCGCGCGCTGGATCCAATTCACGCTTCAGAAGAAAGAGACTTCTCGCAGTCTACTAAGAACCGAGTTGCTCGCAGCATAATTTTAAAAATAAAAAATTAACCAGGACTATTACGGCCTTTTATTCCAGTGTAATCACTTAGACGACGTTTTTGGGCAAACAATCGTTGTCCTTCCCGTGTTATTGACAGCTTATATCTGTCACGATATTTTGGGCCATTATTAGAGGCATAAAAAAGTGCATTTAAATAATGGCAAACCGTGAAAGAACAATTTGTCAGGAAAGATAAGCACCAAAGAGACAAGAATAAATCCGGGGCGGGGCGGGGGGGGGGGGGGTTACTCCCTATAATGGCCTATACGGGGAGGCTCCGACCGAAAGGGGTACCTTTTCCATGCTCCAGGTATATGAAAGGGTAGGGATTTCACGAGTCGAAGTATATGAAAGGGTAGGGAAATCTGTCATGAATGTATTTAAAAGGGCCTTTAATTAAAATATTTTGAACACACATACACTTATGTAGTGTATAAGGTTTTATATTGTATTTAATCTTAACTTGCATCGACGATAAATTGTATTCTTAATATATTTCTTATGTTCTGATCACCGGTTCATACCAGCGCTTTTTTTACGTTAATTTTTTTCAGTTTAAGTAAAGCATTTATTATTATTATTATTACCTTATGACTGTACTGTTTTAATTTATTGAACGCTACGTGAAAATGACAAGACTTCCTGTTTTAGGTATACGAAAGGGGTACTAGTTGTCATTAGTATAAATCTACTAGCGTTCTATCACGAATGCCGTTCTCTGATTGGCTACGCTACTCGCTATCTATTCTGTGATAGATAGTGAGTAGCGGTTGTCAACAAAATGGCGCCCGCTTCTTCGCGATTTCGAAGTGTTTGTGAGGAGAATTTGGATAATTTACTTGTTTAGTTTTGAACGACTAGTAGATTTATACTAAAACAATTAGATTATTCGCTCTCGATTTCTATGCGTGATAGCTGATTCGGGCTGCGCCCTCATCAGCTATCACGCGATAGAAATCTCGAGCTCATAATCTAATTGTTAAATGGAAGGTATACGAAAAGGGTACCTTTTCTGTCAAAAATGGTATATAAAAGGGTAAGGGGTCGGACCTCGGGGCGGAGCCTCCCCGATTTAAAATTCCCCAGGGAATAAATGCAAATATGGTGAGGATGTTGAAGGATGGAGAAGATTGAAACGGATTACAAATGACCTTTTTGAAAAATTGAGGCTAAACTTTGCAAAATCCAAAGACCATGGCGTAGCTCCTTGGAAATCAGCTCCAACGAGCGGGATAAAAATCTCAGTTAAGTTGTGATCGTGGATAAGCGTTAATTGCTTTTCGAATAACCAGTTTGAATTTGCTTACGTGCTGTGTAATCCTTTGTGGGTGTGGCGGCCACTAGTACCCAGCCCAACACGGCCCCTAACACTCGCATGAGATTGATGATTCTCCATGTATCAAGCAAGGAAGCAGTCTCCGCGTCATCCCTAGAGTAGCAAACAAATACTCAAGCACACTTACAACAAAACAAAAAAGCACTCTGAGCGAACAGTCGGCCACTACATGCACGCTTTGCAGGCCTATCCTGCCACCACAGACTTTCACTCACTTTGACGAAGAATTTGATGACATAGAGGCTGCTGCACTGCAGTTAAACCACGAAAAGCACTTCAGCGATTAACAAAAGTATCCATGTGTTTGTTACGTTCTAGGACTCGATCCATTGAGTCAAAATTTCTGAAATTCCCAGAACAGAATAGAATCAAATGAAACAGAAATTGCAGGAAAATTCTTTTCGAAAATTTCCTCCCAGTTTGTCCTTTTTTCTGGAAATTTGGAAATTTCTGAAATTTCCTGTTCCATTGGGCATTTCACTTCAGTTAGACGTCTGACGAAAATGAAATGTCCAATGGAACAGCAAATTAATTTTCCCGAATTTCCAAATTGAAGTGGAAAATACTGTTCCATTCGAAAGAGGAAAATTTCGGAAAGTCTAACCGGAAATTTTGGCTCAATGGATCGTGCCTCTAATAATTAGTTGTGAATGATAGTTATTTTGCAAACAAAAATAACCAATCAAAAACTTAAGACTGAAAGACAAGTCTTGGAAACACAACTGTTTTGAGAATTGCAGCGCTTGCTCATTTTGTGGCTGCTCTTTTTTTGTTATAATGATGGCCTGATTACAATGTAAGTGATTTCCACCGCTTCATATCCTACATCAAACTCATTGTTCAATTGCAATAAACAATACATACCACAGGTTCTCGTGTTCTTTGTAAAGGCTTATTCTGTCGTCTATATTTGCCACGCTTATTGAAAACACCAGAGCAAAGAGGTATGCTGTAAATAGAGAAAAAAGCTACAGTAATAACAACAAAGGAGGAAAAAAAAAAACAGCGAAAAAAATAATGACACCACTGTAATGGTCAATAATAAGAAAAACCAAAACACTTGAAAGTGTTTGCCTGGGAGGGGGGGGGAGGGGATATTTCATCTCAGGCAGGTATCTTGGGTTTCATGGAGGACTATATTACAGAATTATGTGGGGGCATTATACAGAAGAGGCTTCCTTTATATCATCTTGGTACAAAAATTCAATAAACTGCCCAACTAACAATATCCTGCAATATCATAAACATTAAAGACGTGAATGATTTTCATATATTTATTATCACATAAACACTGTTTGCTCTGGAAGGGCAAACTGTAAATGGACACATGAGATATAAAAGTGGGGCTAGCATTTGCAAGCTCTTCCTGGTCCCAATCAAAATTTGGAAACAAATTTGTTTTGAAAGGTCACTGATTTTTTCGTATTGGCCTCAAAGCAATTTATGTACGAGAAAGGATGTAACAGCTATGTGACAAGCGGTAATCACCATGACACCTCTCTTTACCAATAGTGGGAAATCATCAAGAAAATAAGGTAAGCATGTTATCTTTTGCATACCACTTATGGAAAGAATCCTGGAAGGTCTGGTGAGTAAGCCATGGAAAAATCCTGACCTTGGGTTGGCCATGTCATATCTGTAATAAAAACATAGCAATAAATTAAATCCTAAATGGACAAATGTAAGCATACATGTACCTTTCTTCTTTAGGCATCATTAGAGTAGGTGGCATTTCTGCCACAATAATCCTTCATACATAAAGGTTCACTTTTTTCAGAACTTAACCCCAGAAATTCATCAATCAAGTTTATCCCACCTACTCTGATTTCCAGAGAACATAAATAGAAAAAACACACATTCAAGTACTTACTAGTTACATATATTTGAGATTCAGTGAAAATGATGTTAACTATGAAAGTCACTGGCAGCAATGAAAATAATTAATTATCACCTATGTATTAGCAAGTTATGATGCACACACCTGTCAAACACAGACACTGTGCAAATGGCAAAAAGCATGTAGTAAAGAGACTGCAGTGGTTGTGCCAGTTTGTAGTAGTTTTCTAAGAAGTTAACATTGCCTTCTCCATTGTTACTGAGAGAGTAAACAAAGATGACTTGGCACATGGCAAGACCTGGAAAGATAAGACATAACCAAGAGTTCAATAAAAGGGTTTATGCCTCAGCAGCTTGGACAACACATTAAACAGCACAGCAGGAAGTAATATCTGGTAAAAAGACTGAATACAGTCGAACCTCGATTATCTGGACTATTTCCTCTGGTCCCAGGTTTTTTCATGAATATTAACAAGGCATGATGACGATCCCTAGAAACTATCATTAGGAATTATTATTTCTTAAACCTTTTAGGTTTGGCTAAATCTATATATTAATATTTCATTTGCTTGTGGTGAAATTCTACATTAAACTGTAGGGTTTGATATCACTGGAGTGTATGTGCTCATTTTGTACATTAACCTGACCTGCAAGTAGTCCATGACAAAACAGAGAAAAGGATCTGAATGCTCGATGCACAGACTGAAAAATAAAAGACAGACCTGCTTTTCAGTAATTACTTCTGGTCAGGGCAAAAAACTACATGTACAAAAGTATTAATAACAAAATTCTCGAACATGATTGGTTATCAGCAGCCAGATTTGAGCACTAATAGGACAGTGTACGCATTATGCTTGTAATTGGACAGTTTACGCGTCATGCCTGACGTGTGTAATTGGATAGTAAGCATCATTTTGTGCATGCTGTATCATACAATTTGTTGATTTAACTGTTGTTTTTCAGAATTCATAACAACGTGTAACCGTTTAACGTTCAACCAATGGTTAGTTCATTTGTCATATTTTGTCATAGTTTTGATTAATATTATTGGTAATTGGACTTCATGTTGTCCAATTCTGTAGATGTATATCATACTTGTGATTAACAAATTGGACACCCGCTTTACAGTCAGACCAAATTGGACTCCACCCAGTCCTCTTACCATTATTACATAAATAAATTAATAAATCAAAATTTATTGCACTGGAGGAGGGTAATTTTGGGGAAATTTGTGTCAGCCTATATTTTTCAACAAATTATGCTGCAGTTCTTTTAGAACTACTGTTCAAGAAAATTACATGTAAAATGGGGTACCCAATAAAAATGTTCACAAGATTCCAGAGGTATCTGTTGTAGTCTTATGACCATAAAATGAAACACTATTTTCTCTCAAAAGGATGGGGAGTCCATGGTGAGCATGGTCCAGTACAGATGACTTTTCCAGGGACTTAAGGCTAATAATCTTTTACAAAGGAAAAATGCATACCACAGCAAACTCAGCAGTAGTCATCTGTCTGCTGCTTGGAGCAGACTGTGGCTCTTTTCTCTCTTCCTCCAATTGTAATAACCTTGTTTTTCTTTCACGTGTAAAGCCATGTCCATCTAATGAGTTTGGAAATAATTATTACAATAAATAATTTATCTTACCAAGCTGTGCTAATGTCAAGCTCCACATAAATTATTTGACAATATTAATTTTAATATATTATTATGCCCTGCCTTCCTTTCATATTGTTGGTCTACTACAGTTTTTCGGGGTAATAATAATAATAATAATAATAATAATAATAATAATAATAATAATCTTTATTTGCTTTTGTAATAATCTTTATTTGCTTTTGTCAATGTATACATTTTTTTTTACAATCTAAAAAATTTACAAAATATGTTAATCTAAACTAAATAAAAACAATGGACAAGCTAGGAAGCTAAATAAACCAGTACGTTTTCTTGTTAGCTCCCTGAACAATTTAGGTTCTAAGTGGCAGGTAAAATAAAATAAAATAAATTAAAGTAAAATAAAAAGAAATGCAAGGAAGGGTGAACTTATTGCTTCATCAGTAAAACGAAAGTTTATTTTATTTGTTGTTCAGAGAGTAGATAACATTTAATTTTCTTAGGACATGTGAACACACTTGAGTTTTTTAAATGAGTTGGGATGTCTTTCCAAATGTCCATAGCCATAAAAGAGATTGATTGTTTACCTACATTAGTTCGTACACTCAGCTTATAAAGATTTTTCTAAGCTGTATATCTCGTGTTGTAGTGATGTGCATTACTAGCATATTGAAACATGTTGTTGAAAAGTTCAGGCAGGCAGCCTTTCTGCCATGAATGCACGAATTTTGAGACTTGTAGACAATAGATATTATTAACTGTTAAGAGGCCTATTAAATTCAGCAAAGGTTTAGCGTTCTCTGTTTCACTACCAAATGCTGTGGCAAAAAATACAATTATATGGTTTTGTTTTACTTGAATTTTACTAAATGAATATGTGTTTTATATACACTTCCCCAAACTAATATGCCATAAGAAATATAAGGATAGATTAAATTATAATAAATTTGCGTAAGTTGCTTAACTGAGAGGCAATGCCTCAATTTCGTTATTATTCCAGTGTTTCGAGATATACGGGAACAGACAAAAGAGATGTGATATTTCCGGCTTAGAGATTCGTCAACCATAACACCTAGATACTTTATACATTGCTTTCGTTCTAATGAATAAGAAGACCCATCGCTATTTATTCTGTTAAGACTGACTGGGATATCCTATCATGAAGTTTGTTTTACTCATGTTTATAGACAGCTTGTTAATATCACACCATCTTTTCACTTTGGCTAGTTCAGAGTTCATCAAGTGTTCAAGTGTTTTAAGATCCCTTGCAGATGCAAATACATTGGTATCATCTGCAAAGATTTTAAAACTTAATAATATTGTTCTGAGCAATTTGGCAAATCATTAATTAAAGTAAATTAGGAATAGGAGAGGTGCGAGAGTGCTCCCTTGTGGAATTCCACATAATATAGTCTGATTTGGGGACTTAACTCTATCCAACTCTACATACTGTTTTCTATTTGAAAGATAACTTTGAAACCAGTTCAGAGATATCCCCCTTATTCCATAAGTGTGTAACTTATTCAACAAGATTATATGGTTCACAGTATCAAAAGCTTTTGAAAAATCTAGGAAGACACCACAAGTGTATAAGTTATTGTCAATGGCTTTTCTTAGCATATTTGTGATATCAGTTATAGCTTCGGCGGTTGAATGTCCTTTTCTAAAGCCAAATTGAAATTGAAAGAGGATTTTTTGCTTCTCAATGTAATTGATAAGCTGCTTATGTATAAGTTTTTCAAATACTTGAGTAAACGTTGATAAAGTTGAGATAGGGCGATAGTTGGTAGGATCTGTAGCCTCTCCTCCTTTGTCAATTGGTGTAACCTTTGAAATTTTCAGGATATCTGGGACAACACCCTGTTGTATGGATTTGTTAAAAATAAAGGTTAAGGATTCACATATATAACTTGAAGCTAGTTTTATAATCTTTCGAGGCACACCGGTGGTTGCTTTGTTAAGGTTTGTTCCCAGTAATAAATCGTAAACTTCATAGACAAGAATACTGCGGAACGTAAAACTATCTTGAAAAGAATGTTTGATATACTGGTTAGGGCTTTCATCACAATTATTCATCCTGGCCTTGCCTCGATTTTCAACATCACGACTGCACTGCATGCTGGGAAATAGCCAGAAATTTTGACAGCGTTTGTTCCTAAACCCACATACTTCATATTTATACTAAGTCCACAGCCACTCCGACCTACCACCGAAATTTCACGCTTGTTGTGTTCTTACAGTGGTTGCAAGTTCCAAAATATGCCGTGGTAGGTCAAGAAATTCATCAGGAGTTGAGTCCCAAAGCTACTTCGTTTCAGAGCCGCCATTTTAACAGTTCCATGAGCAAGGAGCCAAATGCGCTGATGAAGGACATCACCTAACTCGCTTCTTTGAGAAAGTGGACTCTTAGCTACCTTCACGCTTAATGATGCTCATCAGGCAGCTACTAAAGGTGAAAATTGCTGTAAACTTACCAAAAATCGCATACAAACCATATTTGAGCCGTTATTATTGCTCAATGAAGCAAAATGGCTACGTCAGAATGTTGTTTCTAGAAAACTTGAGCCTACAGTGTTTTAGAACAGCAGCACTTTCCATGGCAACCCCAAATATGGAGTCACAAAATCCTATGGATCTTTTATATACAGAAAATCACTCAAAACTGTAAAAAGTCTCGGGCATCAGTGGGTTAATAAAATGCGTATTTAGTTTACGTGCAATATTAGCTTTATCGGTGTAACAACTATTTTTGTAAATCAGTTTTGTAATTGGCGGATATGCACCTGTAGGTGCCATGAATTATGTGCAGTACGTATGTACTGTGCAATTGTATGGAGTCACCTTACTTTTAATTAATTATTATAGCAAGTAGAGCAGTTGCTCATAAGAGGCAGTGACCATGACAAAAGTCACAATTTCAAGCTACTTTGGTCAATGTGGCCCTTTAGTTAACTTTGTGGTAAGAAGGGAAAATACATGTAGTTCAAACAAAACCTGAAACAATTTTTACATCAAGTCTAGATAGCTTAAGAAATTAGTCCATAATCCTCAGTTCTCTTGCCTGAATTTAATTTGAGGTTTTAAAACCAACAACAGAGAGATAAAATCACCTCTTCTTTCAATAAAGAGAACATCTAATGGCTGACTTGGCAACGTCTGTGCAATGGGAGGTAGAGCAGGAGGTGCGGTCTCAGTGGTGTCAGCTGTTACAATGTCTTCTTTATCCACTTTGTAGTAATCAACTATAGAAACTAACAAACGAGTGGTAAGGGGAAGAAAACCAGAAACAAACCAGTAGTTTACAAGGGGAAGAAAATCAGAAGGCAGGAGTGCATGCTGTAGGTCTTTTTCAGGAATAAGTGGTCCATCAGGCTATTAACTCTCGAACATGCAGATAAATCTTTGAGGAATGCCATTCCTATAAACTATTGTTCAGTTTAAAAAGCTGGGGAACAGCTGGTGAAACTAGAGTGGGAAATATGGTGTCTACTATTACCAGCCATTTTTAAAAAAATAAGAGGTCAATAACAGGGATACATGTAGCTAATGATGATTCAGATACTATACCACTTGAAATAGCCTCCTGAAATGGATTGGGGGTAATGTTGAAGATGGACAATCCAAAAATGCTGTTTACAGTTAACTGGATGAGGTTATGAACAATTTGAATCAGTAAGGTTTGTCAATTCCTAAAAGACTTTAAAGGCCTGGAAAGGATTACCAGTATTGCTCTATCCTTCACTGGAGTGAGTTCACAGGCAACATGTACATGTAAGGGATACTTGGCACTTATTAATAAGAGCTAACCAAAAAATAATTGGTAACCTCATTAGAGTTGCTGTTTATTTTGTTTTGTTCTTAGTTTGTTTCAAATTCAGGCTAAAACAGGTGGAATACTTTGTTACCTTCTCCATCCACATCAGCATTGTAGTTGTCCTCTTCTGCTGATGTCCCATTCTGCTGTCTACAGATTGGTTAAAAAAATGATCAACTGCAATGTAAATGTTTCTACAAATAAACCTCTCATACATATGACATTTGCACACCCTCAGGGATGCTTGCTTGGTTTGAACCACTAGTCACATCAAAACAATAAGAAGCAGGTCTATTCAGGCAAAAATAGTTCTGACAGGAGCCATTTCAGATGACATTCATTTGACATTTTGACAGCCTGAGCAGAAGCCATCAAAGAGTTCCAGGTTGTTGTGAAATACCAGTCAACTCAAAAACAGTCCTTCTCAGGACTTCCTTTACCAAGACAATGATCATACTTCATTAAGTAATTATATCAAGATGACCAGTGGATCAATCAGTCAGCATTTTCTGCAAACTTCACATGGAATGTTCAAGATATGATTTTGAAATAATAATTACTTGAATGTACTTATCAAAGCTTTCAATTCAGTGGGTGTGCTATACACCTGCATAGAGTTAGTATTTACTGATTTCAAAAACAAATGTGTTCGGCTGATGGCTTAAATTATTGCTACATGTAGCTAATACCTTTGAGATTTCTTTGTCTTGTTCTTTTTTTGTCTCGGCCTGTTGGGATCTCTTGGACCATCATATCCTTCAAAATCAGGATAATACTCCTCACCATTGATCACATCTCTGGAACCTAAAAAATATAGCAAAAAATTAATACTTTCCTTAAAAAGGTGGCACTTGTCAAAAGCAAAATCATCTGCAAGGTCCTACCCAAAATAATGTTGAAAAACTAACTACCACTGAACTTGCACATTTGCATCTAAGATGGTGTTACAGTATTTTTGCACTGCCATTTCTTTGGAGTAAGATAGTATATTACTGACCATTCCTTAAAAACCAGAAGAAAGCCGACTCAAAAATATTATTTACTCTAGCAAGTAAAAGAATCAACCTAACCATGAGATTTTTTCCTTCTTGGCCTCCTTCTTGTTGGACTTAAATTTTCATTGTCTCCCATCACATTGTCGTCCTCTCTGTCAATCATTTCTGCACTTGCAGACCTTCTGGTATGCCTCACCCCAGATGAAGGGCGTTTGTGTCGTCTCTTCTCTGCCATCTCAAGAGTTTTGGACTCTATATCATCCTCATACATTACATCTCCTAAACAAATGTACATGACAGAATGAATAAATTGATGGTTGGATAAACGAATCAATAGAAGGGTAGATAAATGAATAAATACAGTGGAAGGATGGATTGATGGACAGACAGATGGATAAACAGATTAATAGAGCTGAAACGTTCATCAAAACTACTCATGTACAGTATCAGTTAAAAGTAAGTTGACAGTCTTGACTCGATCCTCACGAGAATAGAGTATCAAGGATCGAAACTCAGTTCACTCAAAACTCAACTTGATCCTCGTTACTCAATTCTCACAGGAAGCACTTTATTGTTATTCATCAAGTACGCGATTCGAGTTTTCGAGGAAACAACACAGTTGTTCTTTGTGGACAAGTAGACACTACAACAGTTTCCATTCAAACAACGCAACAAATTCAAGCTAAATTACATCCAAAATAAGCACAACCTAAGCAATGAATAAAGTATGTATGTATGTATGTATGTATGTAATCATGCTGTAAACATCACTTTCATTTAAATCAAATCAAATCAAATCAAATGATATGGACAGCATACTTTTATTTACTGGAATTGTATGCTGATCAAATGCGATAAGCGCATGTTAAGAGTACTTTCAGGCATTTAAAAATCTATATCACAAAAATTTATAAGCTCCATTAAATGCAAGCTAACAAGTTTTAGTATAAATCTACTAGTACTCTGTCTCGAATGCCGTTCTCTGATTGGTTACGCTGCTAGCTATCTATTCTGTGATAGATAGTGAATAGCGGTTTTCAACAAAATGGCTGCCGCTTCTTCGCGTTTTCGAAGTCTCTGCGAGGGGGATTTAGATAATTTACTCGTTTAGTTTTGAACGACTAGTAGATTTATACTAAAACAATTAGATTATTCGCTCTCGATTTCTATGCATGATAGCTGATTTGGGCTGCGCCCTCATCAGCTATCACGCAATAGAAATCTTGAGCTCATAATCTAAAATTTAAATACAATTCATTTTATTAGAGTGCTTTTCAATTGAGTGTCGTAAAACCAAAACCAAAGCAATTACTCTGACCAATCACAACAGAAGTAAGCAGCGCAATGAGCCAATCAGAATACGAAGCAATTACTTGTAGCACACGGAAAGCGCAGGAAAATATGCGTGTGCAAGTCACAATTGGTTTTGGTTTTGCTTCTCATTGGTTGAGAAGGTGGCACGAGTTTTGCTGGCCAATCGCAGAGTGAAGCAATGCAAAACCAAAGCAAAACCAGAATTACTTTCAACACTCAATTGAAAACCGCTCTATAATGTAAACTGACATTTAAGTATCCAAGGAAAATCAATCAAACATCGATACTCACTCAATTTATTTCTATTTGATTTTTATTCATTTTATGTATTTATTGATTTCCACGACTGATAACATCTACGTCTACATTTATTAGTTGATAAAATCCGTGACAGACATCGCACCAACTATTAAAAGAAACGATCATAAAATATATACAGTGCTCGCATAAAACTTATTCTAATGTCAAAATATGCTGTTAAATACATAGCCGTGAAATACTGCCTGTATTCCAAAGCAAAACAGAAAAGATTACAATCTGAGTAAACGTTTGTTACCATTTTCCAGCCTTGATCTCCTCTTTGGCCTCCTCGCTCTGTTTCGTCTCTCCGCAGTTGATTGGTGAATACCTGAGCTGCCTTCTTGATCGCCAGAGTTATTGGACGCACTCTGTGGCACGCTGACTTTCTCGCCGTCAACAACCTCCTGCAAAGGAACCCTTTCTGGTACAGAACTCGGTGACTCTAAGCTCTCATTTGTGTGATCGTCAAGTTCTCTTGACATCCGCTTTTTTCGTCGTCTTTGTCTTTGGCTAGCGTCTCTGGCGACCTCTTCCATACCTGCTTCCGTAAAAGCTCACCCCAATATTACCCGTTTCAGAACGATAGCATAGCCAAAAGTTACCAAGAATCCACGATTACAGTTGAAATTAATAAAAGAAGCGTCTTGTTTAACCAAAATTAACACAAACTTCCAATTAAAACCTGAAGAATCTACGGCAGCTGAATGTGCGTTTGTTTTGAAGCGTGACCCTGTTGACCGCTGCATTCCAGGAGTCCTGGGAAGCAGCTGCTTATTGGGCATAATCTTATGTACGGTAACTCTGACAACTATAAACTGAAGGCTCGCATCAGAGCGCATATCGGTTGAACAAACAACCGCTGCAAAAGAACCCAATTGCCACGTGGAGGAATGCTAAAAATTTCATTGCGATAGAATACTTTGAGGCTTCATTTACTGCCCAGAGACATCGCCCAGCAACCATGAAGACTGTATTGATGGTTGCAGAAAAGCCTTCGCTGGCGCACTCGATCGCCAAGTTCCTTTCCAAGGGACAGATGTCCTCGAGGAAAGGTTTGAACGGTGCGTGTTCAGTGCACGAATACAACGGACTATTCAACAAAGAACCGGCGAGATTCAAAATGACCTCTGTGTGCGGCCACGTAATGACCTTAGATTTCCATCACAAGTTCAATAACTGGGACGCTGTTAATCCCCAGGATTTGTTCACCGCGACCACTTTGAAGAAAGAAGCCAATGAGAAGCTTCAAATGCCCAGGTTTTTGCAGCACGAGGGGAGAGGGGCAGATTACATTGTGCTGTGGTTGGATTGCGACAAAGAAGGCGAGAACATTTGTTTTGAGGTCCTGGATTGTGTCAGGCCTGTCATGGCTAAGCGGCCAGGAACAAAAACAGTGTTCCGGGCCAAGTTTTCTGCCATCACCGAGACTGACATCTGCAGTGCCATGCACCGGCTGATTGAGCCCAATAAGAATGAAGCACGGTCTGTTGATGCCAGGCAAGAGCTGGACTTAAGAATTGGCTGTGCTTTTACAAGATTTCAGACCAAGTACTTTCAGGGTAAATATGGTGACCTTGACAGTGCTCTGATATCTTATGGCCCTTGTCAAACTCCCACCCTTGGGTTTTGCGTTGATCGCCATGACCAGATACAGTCGTTCAAGCCTGAAACATTCTGGGTGTTGAAACCCCAGGTACTCCACCCTAGTGGCCAAACAATGAACCTTGAGTGGGACAGGACGAGACTCTTTGACAAAGAGGTTGCTGTCGTGTTTCAGAGAGTTGTCAAGTCGTCAAAATCTGCAACTGTGATTGGTGTTTCTAGAAAGGAGAAGGCCAAGCAAAGACCCATGGCTTTGAACACTATCGAAATGTTGCGTATTGCTTCATCAGGACTAAACATGGGTCCACAGCATTGCATGCAAATAGCAGAAAGGCTCTACACTCAGGGTTATATCAGTTACCCCAGGACTGAAACCACTCATTATCCGGAGAATTTTGATCTCAAGGGAACTCTTAAGCAGCAACAATCCAATTCTGTGTGGGGGTCATCAGTGCGTGAGCTTCTTGAAATGGGGATCAACAAGCCAAGAAAGGGACATGATGCAGGTGACCATCCACCCATTACGCCCATGAAGCCAGCTAGCGAGGCTGAACTGGGAGGTGATGCATGGAGGTTGTATGAATTTATTACAGTATCCTTCATTGCAAGCATCAGTTATGACTGCAAATACTTGCAAACCACAGTGAAGTTTGCTATTGACCAGGAGACATTTTCATTCAATGGTAAAACTGTTACTAGCCCAGGTTTTACCTCTGTCATGCATTGGCAAGCCATTTCCAGTGATGAGCGCATGCCACATTGCCAAAAGGATGACATGTATGAAATAACAGAAGTCAAGCTTGAAGAACGACAGACTTCGCCTCCTGATTACCTCACAGAGAGTGAGCTCATTTCATTAATGGAGAAGCATGGAATTGGCACGGATGCAAGTATTTCAGTCCACATCAATAACATCTGTGAAAGGAACTATGTCCAAGTGTTAAGTGGGCGAAGGCTTCAGCCAACTCCTCTTGGGATTGTCCTGGTGCATGGATACCAGAAAATTGATTCTCAACTTGTTCTTCCCACAATGAGATCAGCTGTTGAACAACAACTGAACCTCATAGCTCTCGGTAGAGCTGACTTTGACTCTGTCTTGCAACATGCTCTTGGGATCTTCACCAGGAAGTTTGTTTACTTTGTGCAGACCATCAGCAGCATGGATGAACTCTTTGAGGTGTCATTCACGCCTCTGAAGGACACAGGGAAACCTTTGTCAAGATGTGGCAAATGCAACAGGTACATGAAGTACATCAGTGCCAAGCCAAGCCGCCTCCATTGTGCCCACTGTGATGAGACTTACAGCCTTCCACAAAATGGTAGCATCAAACTTTTCAAGGAACTGAAATGTCCCTTGGATGAATTTGAGTTGGTGTTGTGGTCCACTGGGGTGAAAGGGAAAAGTACACCAGTCTGCCCTTACTGCTATAACCACCCACCCTTTCCTGAAATGCGGAAAGGCATGGGCTGTAATCAGTGCACACACCCAACATGCCTGCACTCTGAGGAAAGCCTTGGGATAGCAGACTGTACAGAATGCGAGAATGGAAGCCTTGTTCTCGATCCTTCATCAGCCCCTAAGTGGAGACTGGCATGCAACAAGTGCAATCTTGTTATTCATGTGTTTGAAGATGCATTTAGGGTGAGCGTGACAGATCAGGAGTGTGATTGTGGAACAACTCTTCTGAATGTTGATTTTAATCGCACCAAATCCCCCTTACCTGGGGATAGAACTCAACATCAGGGTTGCCTCTTCTGCGACCCCCTGCTGGCACCTCTGGTTAAGATGTCACATGCAGCATCCAAACATCCCATGTACCGAGGAAGTAGAGGCAGGGGAGGAAGGCGGGGTCGAGGCAGCAGGAGAGGGAAGGGTAGAGGTCGACCAAAGGACAAAATGTCGCAGCTGGCTTCTTATTTTGTATAACATCTGAAATGTTACAAGACTTATAGAATCTTTGGTGTAGGTTATTTCTTAAATTGATGAGTATGGTTTTACCCTTAGAAAAAAATTATGTGAATGAATGTTATTGACAGAAAATTTGGTCCAAAGGATATTAGGGATCTAGGAGTTAATTTAAGCTATGCACCTTATGTTTCTCTGTCTGGTACAAGAAAAAACTGCCAAATACAATGTATGATATTATATAGACACTAGTGATGTCCCAAGTGCGCATGAGAAAACAGATGTGTTCTTTTTGTTGCACAAATTCTTAAGGATGAATTGTGAACTTCAGTTCTAGATACTAAGCTGAGAATTAGCTTCCAAACAATCAGGTCACATTCACTTAACTGTACAAATTCCAAAAGTCTGAACACTTTGATTACTAGATAATTATACTTCAATTTGATTTGGTAATTGTGCCATTTACAGTCATGTGCAAAAACAATCAAACCACAAGAATGAGTACCATATGGCTTGTGGTTTATCCATTTAGATGTGAGTAGTTGTTCATTTTGAAACAAAACATTACAGAAATGTAATATTTATTATTCAAAATTTCAAACCTATCAATTATTATTAGAAACATTTTACAAATAGTTTAAGTAGATTGTACTTACAGAGATGATTAATCCAACCAAATCTTTATTCAAGAACCTTAATTCTTCCTAAAAACCAATATCTTTGCTTCTTATTTTTGTTATCTCAGCAAACATTTTAGCTCTTTTATTTTACAGGTTGGTTAAATGTTTGTTGGTGGGCCCAATATTTGTGGTTCAGTGAAGGAGATTGAATTCTTTATTTTTCTTTCAAAGAATGTTTTTCTGCATGGAAAGATTGTTACATAATATAAAAAGTGACTGAATTCACCAAAAAAATTTCTATTGATAACATATTTAAAATTTATTTAATTTATTCAATATTTTCACTTTGTTTTTGATGTTGTTGGTCTTTGTATTTAGTTATTAAGCACTTTGTTCAAATGTGCAGTATTATAGAAATCAGTTGTACTTTGCATTTTCATGTTTAAAAAGGGAGACTCCTTAGGGGTTAAAGGGTTAAATGTAAGTTTGCAACTCTTCCTGTTTACAAATATGCCATATTTAAAAAAAGAAGAGAGACAGAGGGTTGTAGTTTTCAGGAGGAGGCACCTATACTTAAAAGTAATTTATAATAATTATGTTTTTGGAAGAAAATAACTACAATTATGAGTAAACTATAGTTTAACAATGTTTCTCTTTGAAGAAATGGTCCTCTAGAACTAAAATTGTTATGAACAATTTCCGTAAGTGCTGCATTGCTTTATAGGGTTGTTGCTCTATATGTATTGTTGATGGGGTTTTCTTGCTATTTTTTGTTAATTGGACTGGTGAAGCCATCTTTTGAGTAACTGAGGTCAATCCACATTTTATCAAATACATGGGATGTGGATAAATTTTAAACCAGTAGAGCTTAACTTAATTAAATGCACTAATTTTTTCCTGTGGTTGTACTTAAAATGAGCAATTATCATTTGAAATTCAATTCTTTATGTGTTATTAATAATTATTCCAAATAAGTACAAAATTGAAGCTCAATTGAGGAGTTCCTATACTTAATTTGTGGGAACATATTGCCTCATTAGGTATAAAATTCTATTCTTAAGGCAATTAATTAAGTTGTCGTTAAGAAATTATATCACTAGTTGGTGAGTGTAGTCTAGGAAAGGATTGCCAGGGTGATGTTGGTGGTTTAACTCTCTGCAGTGTAAGTCACCTTGATGGTCATTAGATGACTATCACTCAATTTGGTAAAACAACAGCCATTGTTTTTTATTAAAAAGTGAACTACAGATATCAGATTTCCAGCATTTTCATGGGCTAGCCGGACACTGGCTCTCAGCTCATATACCTGCACTACCTTATATGGTCAATGAACGTTTCAACGAAATGGCAGCCATTAAAACATTAGTTGTCTTGCAGCCGAATTATATTAACAGGTAGAAATTTCGAAACAAGAACCGAAATACAAATGGTTTTCAACTTGTCATTGCTGAGTGTTTTAGAACAACAACAAACAGTGCTGGGATCGTGTTAAAAATTTTCTTGCAGCGCTAAGAAAATTTTCCGGGCTGTTCACATTTAGCTAATAGCAAAACACACTCTTATTTACGGGAGATACCAAAAGAGTTTTTTAACTTAAATAAAATATGTATTCAACAACAAGGGTCAAAGGCTCACAGGCCAGTCTATTCAAAACAAACTGAGCAAACAAGAACTTAAGTTAAAATCTGCAGTAATAATCCACTATTGAAAATCTCTCCAGAGATCAGTGACACTTTTTAAAAAATTAACACACATTAAAAATGTTCTGACCTGTACTTGATGTAACAATAATAATAATAATAGATGGACAACTATTTCCTTTTTTCAGTTTTCTCTTTCTCCGAGCTCCTTTCTTCCAGTTTTTTCTGTTCAGATTCTCAATTATGTGTCACAGAGTTTTTAATAAAACAATTATTCTACTTGGGCTTGCTGGATATGAACAGTATTTATCACTTCATATCCAGCGCACCCACGTAGAATAATTGTTAATTATTCAACTCAGTCCTCAGGACTATTAAATCTCCTGGGTAATTTGTATGTATAACTCCTGGGTTCAAACTACTTACAGACAATTAGATTAATAGTTGGATTAAATATATTTGGAGAGGTTGTATAGTAATATTATTCACTGTTCCAATTTCTGAAATAAAAGTTTATTTCTTAAGACTGTTATTGTCCTCAGTCAACTTACAGAATCCTGCCTGAAGGGGGTGGGGTTTTGTGGACTTGATATGGAGTTGAGTAATGGAGATAATATTGTTCTCAGTACTTGTATAGATATCGGTTATTGGCCAAGTGCGAGGTGAAGCTGGCAGGACATTAGCCAAGTTCTTTTTTTGAGTGTTTATATATGGACCTCGACTCGGTCCATAAACACACAAAAAAAGAATGAGGCCAATATCCCACCATCTTCACCGAACAAGCTTGGTGAATAAAGAATTTATAATATGACTCAAAGGATGCTATTAACAGACGGGAAAACAAAGGACGAACGGGCTTTCCCGAGCAGGGTAGCCAATCACAGCAGGAGAATTGATTCATCTTGACCTCTGAAAGAGCCAGTCATATAATATGTGTTATGGACAAAGGAGTGGTTTTTTTGCGCTACATGAGACTTAAACTGTAAATTTCTGTTAGCTTTTTAAGCCACTGTAAAAAGATCCTGCATTAACTTGCATAAACTTGACTTGAAAATATAATCCAGTTGAAACTTTTCAACTACAAAAGATGTAGGCACATGATCTACAACCAGGCTCTATCCTAAACAAGCTCAGGGCTTGGGTTTCTATTCATGGTAAATAGTGCACTTAACATCATTAGGAGCTAAGTTACAATCAGCTGGTTAGAGCAGTTTTCAATTGAGTGTTGAAAGTAAATTGCGTTTGCTCTAGTTTTGCATTGAGCACTTCGCTCTGTGATTGGCCAACAAAACTTGCACCACTTTCTTAACCAATGAGTTCTAAGCAAAACCAAACCAACTGCAACATGCACATGTATACTTTCCCGTGCTTTGCGCCAGTTATGTGTAATTACTTTGAATTCTGATTGGTTCATTACATAAGTAAGGAAGTAAGTAAGTAAATACGTAAGTAACTGTTTAATAACAGCATATTTTCCACAAAGTGGCTCTTCATGTGTTATATGTTAAAAATTAAATTAAAATTTACATTTGTAACCAGTGGTAAAATGTATACAATATGTAAAAATATTTATATTTGCAACAGATAAAAAGTAAATAAATGGATAAAAATACAAATATAGGGATAAAAAGAGATAGGGAAGCACGAAGTATGGAGTAGGGAAAAGTGGTCGTAAATCTTCAGAATTTCGAAAATCTATACCAACCTGCTACAAAGGGATAGGGACAGATAAAAATAGGTCCACAATGCATACATGTGTGGCTTACAAAATTTAGCTGCTTTGACATGAAGCTGAAAAACTATTAGTATGTATCTGTTCTCTTATCAAGTTTGTATTAGTAGAGCTACTTGTGATTAGAGTTACATAGTTGTCCATATTTTTCCTGTCAATCAATAAAAAAAGATAACTAGCATACAATAGACCATTTTCTGAGTTCCTGAAATCTTCATTTTCAAGATGAGGGTTACAATAATAATAATAACAACAACTTCATTTAAGTCTCAAATCTTTCTAGTCGAGCACAGAAGCTCTACTAATTTGGGAGACTAAATCAAATCAAAACAAAATCAAATCAAATCAAATGTTGGTTTTTGGTGGGAAGGGAAAACTGGAGTACCCGGAGAAAAACCTCTCGGAGCAAAGTAGAGAACCAACAAACTCAGCCCACTTATGACGCTAGGAATTGAACCCGGGCCACATTGGTGGAAGGTGAGCACTCTCACCACTGCGCCAACCCTGCTCCCCAATGCCTACAATCTTTGTTATGGAAAAGTCTCATTTTCACAACAAAGGTTGCACATGTAGCATCACTTTGAAAGTGAGGAATTTAGTAACTAAAAAACTCAGCATCATCTCCCATAGTGGCCTGATAAATTCAGTCATGATTTTATTTACGTAACCAAGTGGAATTGAGTTCTGAAACTTGTTTATAGGTTGATCTTCTTTTCCATTGCAAGTGATATGAAATTAACTCTAGGGAAGCATTTCATATGAATATCTTTTTTGCATTATGTGTACCAGCACATGAACACAAAACTTAAAAGAAGGGCCGGAACATTCAGCAAATGATGTAACCTACACTAGAGACCATTGGGAGCTTGATTTGGTTTAAATGTATGACTAATTTTGGACAATACATACATGTAAGGTAACATAATGCTGAGCCTAGGATTTGTTGTCCATTAGGCCACAAAAGTTCTACTTTCAGTTGGTTGAGACCAAAACGTTCGCAAAGGTATTTGGGTTTTGTGGGACTGTATTTTAAATACAGAACACAGAAAAAAATAGTTGAGGTAGGTGGCATACCTGCCAACTCTCCCGGTTTTCCCGGAAGTCTCCAAGTTTTTCATCAAATCTCCCGGTCTCCCGGTTAGAGCACCAAATCTCCCGGGAAATACCTATCATGGCCTTTTTCAAATTTTTTCATTAATTTCTATATTTTCGAGATGTCAAAAAGGAAAATAAAACAAGAAGTGGATTTAGTGCTCTTATTTGAGCTGTTCGCGATTGTAAAACGTAAAACAGAGCAATCATTATTGATATATATTTAACGAGTATCGTAATTGGGCAGAAATCAACCAATCAAATTGCACAATACATGGTAGAAAGTTGGCGCTGTTTACACACGTGTGTGGACTTTTCAACATAGATCATAACGACAGCACTAAGATGTTGAAAGAACATGTAAAACTTTAGAATTACTGAGCAACTTAACATTAATGTTTTATGGGAACAATTATAGCAATACGGTAGGTAAATAAACCTTTTTAGCTTGTAGGTTCTGTTTTCCCAATGTAGACCACATGATGTTACCCTAGAGAACTGTTTCTTTGAAATTTCGCCTTATGCATGTGTGTATGTACGCATAATTTATGAAAAGACAAAAGGCAAATCCCCTTGGGAAGATCACATGGTCTACATTGGGAAAACAAAATGTACAAGCTAAAAAGGTCTATTGCTGTTCTAACCAAGAGACGTCGGGAACATTTGGAAGGCCTTTGGGCGATTTTCGGAGAGTACTCAGACATTGTCAAAGATTTCTAGACGTCTCCAGATTTTTGTACTCTGGGGGTTGGCAGGTATGAGGTGGATATGGGGTTGCAAATGGAAAAATTTAGGAAGAAAAGATAGGTGCATAACAAGATCAGAACACAAGCAATATTTTTAATGAATCATATGTTGAATAGTATTCTGAACTAAAATTACATTAACATTGCCAATAATTTTTAAGCCTGTTTAAGATTCCAGAAACAGTAAACAGAACATAAAGCCTGCACTCTAACTCATTCTAGGTTATCAATGCTTCCTTTGTTTATAATTAGCAAATATTGTCCTGCAATCGGGTTTGACAGTCTTAACTTTTCAGCAGTTGTAACACTATGTATATACCACATTATAAATTCGGTAAACCAAAACACTACTTCATTCGACATCCAACAACTTGTTTCAGTGTTGGTAAGCTTAAATAAAAGACATTCATATTAGCATTATATTCCAAAAACGATCTTTGAAACACGACAAAGCATCTTTTCTTATAAGGAAATTGTCATGAGAGCCGATTCTTGATCGGTATTGTTCAACAGATTCCAATTTCACTTACTTCAGACTCGATCTTCTCAACTGTGCGTGCATGGTTCGTCCAATTCAACAGCAACAGCATCACAGGGACAACACAAGCAAAGAAGAATCTCTTTTCCTTTCAAGTAATTTCAGAGGCTTCCAAATACTTTCAGACACTTTCAAGCAGGTCTGCTGTCAGATTCAAGCAAGATAAATGTTATCTTGCGAGAGTCAATAAATGACTCCAAAGATCCAAAGTGAAACAAAGGTCCAGAATGTTGCCCTGCGTGAGTACAAAACCTCGCTGTAATCCGCACTAAGAAGACAAGCCAACTGTAGGAAAGCCGGCGTGTGAAATTCGAAGCAACAAAGATGAACGAATAACTGAAAAATGGCCATGTAACTTAGCCGAGCGTAGACTGGAACCTATCTAAACTACGTGAAAAAGCGTGAAAAGCTCTTTGTTCACCGTGACAAATCCAGCCATATCGCGGTTCACGGTTGTTCACGGTGACAAAGCCAGGATATATATCTTGGGCGATGACATAGAGTGGTTTACACTTTGTGTAAGCCACACAAAAATTAAAGATAAAAATACAGTAGGGATCCAACATTGCACTGTTTCGGTCTGTTGGCTGGAGTAGTATTGTTTTGGTTTTGGTTTTATGACACTCAGTTGAAAACTGTTCTAATTTACTTCAGAAAACATAACTTAGCAAATATAATTGTCTGAGTCAATTCAGAGATTAAAAACTGACCATCCCTGTGCTAGTCTCCCTCGATGCCGTTTTTAGTATCGTCACGCAACGCCCTAGGAGCGTTGCGTGACGATACTAAAAACGGCTGCGAGGGAGACTATTCCTGTGCGTTCCTGTGCCTGTGTGGTGTCCTACGTGGAAAATCTGTGGTACATATTTACCGAGCGGCTACCAAGCCCGTGTGTGTGACAACTGAGTGAGGAAACGGATCCATAATTTTATGCAAACATTTTTACCGAAGCACGAACTTTCCATAGCAATTAAGTTCAAATAATGTTAGGTGAGTTGGCAAAATCTGGTGACGACGACGCTAAGCCAAGTCCTCCAAACGACGAACGTAAAACTACCAATAGTGGTGTGGTTCAGGTGAGTCTGCACAATATAGTTTTATTTTTTACCATTCGATCGTGTATTGAGGCACATCGTGTGTGATCGAATGGCACGCTGTATTCCTTTTACAACGTACTGGTTTTCATATTGCCGTCTGTAAATTGTTTAAGCTTCACAACTCGAAGTTAAGCTTTATACACGTTTGGTGTGTCGCAAAATAATCGAAATTTCAGGATCTTGTTGAATTCATTCCCCCAGCTGTCGAGTTAAGTCTTAAGCTTAAGTTTAAGCTTATTTTCTTAAACTGTCAAAGTTTGCTTGTGTTAATGCTTTCAATTTCTCAGTCACTAAAAAACGAAGTTTTAACGAATGTACTGCAGGCAAGTTGTGCCTCACATCCGTAAGCTTAATTATTTCGAGGGCACCTGGACGCTTGTAGACTTGCGTACCAATTATGCTTAATTGAACGCAAGTTGTTGTATCCATGGTCTTTTGTGGGTAGACTCACTGACATTTTCGTACCAGTGAATAACTAACGATGATTATTATACATCTTAGCGGAAGTGGATCTTTTTAAAATAGCATCATGGCTCAGTAAATATACACTGCATATCAGTCACTATTCACTATTTGCATGTACAGTAAGCTTAAAGTGTTTTTATTATTATTATGGCAGTTTAAAACTCCTGAATGCCAGGTCCTAATCACAAATACTGGGCGTGTAAACGTAGCCAGAATTATATCAAAATTTACAAATTTACATTAGATAGGAATAAAATTGCATAAAATAAAATTAATAAATAAATTCTAATAATTATGATATAAAATGTACATTAAATGGGAATAAAATTGCGTAAAATAAGATTAATAAAATAAATAATCTGTCCAATAATATCTGCTAAGTGCTAGTTGTGTACTGTCTCATTAGCGAAAATAGGTGTCCAACCAATTAATATTATTATTATTACTATTAATAATAATAATAATAATAATAATTATTATTATTATTATTATTATTATTACATAAGCTAATGAACCACCATCAGTGAAGTATTTCTGCCAAATGTGCAGAAAAGAAAGTTACACACAAAATTCATGGCAAGGCAGGAGTTCTATTAACCAGTACTAATCCACTTGCTGGTTTTATAGTACAGCTGTAGTTAGCCCTATACTACAGCCCTATACTTAGGGCTGATGATTCAAATGAAGTTTAGACAAAGTTAAACAAAACCACAGTCTGAACCATTCTGGTCAAACCAAATACTGGTATAGTTAAAAATAAAAACAGTTTCAAGGAAATTTTACTATATACAAGGATGATTTCAAGCCTTTTAGCTATAATATTTTATTAGCCTTGTATATAATTAGTAATTATTATCAAAAGCTAACTTTGTTATTTTTATGAGTAGCATGACTGATGTTCTCACCATGTTTTGATGTCCTCCATGTATTATCGGAGTACACACGCACTGACAAATGGCCAATCTATCTGAAAGGTGGAGTGCAAAGAGGACCTATGTGCGTTTTTTTTTTAGCGAAATCTCACCTATTAGTATATACCACACAAGTGAATAGTGCTTTTCGCACGCTCTGATTGGTTAACTCAGAAGCGATTAGCAAGTACTATTCACCTCCAAGCAGCCGGCGCGCGAGATTTTACAATTTCCGACCGCTTGTCGGTATATTGTCACACATAAAGTAATGTTTTGGTCCGCTATTATTCAGCTTTTGTGGTATATACTAAAACAATTATTCACCTCAGTGTTGGTGAAAGTGGTGGATATTTACATCACCGCTTCACGGCTCGGTAAATATCCACTACTATTCACCTCCACTTCGTGAATAATTGTTAAATATAACTTACAATTTAACCTCAACAGATTATCAATGAATTCATGTTAAGTGCACATTAAAAAGGATAGATAAAGATAGATAAAATAAATTATTGACAAATTCATGTTAAGTGTGTAAAGAATAGACAATTTGTTGAGTTTTTGTTAAAATAAGGTGAAATTTGAAATTTGGCTAAAAAAAAATGCACAAAGGCCCTGTTTGCACTCAGCCATTCATTTTCACCTATGTATTGATTAATCTTCAATATTGAATCTGAATCATTACCATTCTTTTTAATAGGATAGGTATTTACAGAAACTAGAAGAAAAATATCAAGCAACAGAGGCAGGGAAAAGTGAAACTCCACCATTCACCATGAATGTAGAACTGAATTTTTTCTGGCTGATTTTAGTCGGTTTATCATTTGGAACAAGAATGTGGAACCTCACCACTCCTAAACATGTTATGTAAGTGTTTTTATTTTTATTTTCAATGTATAACTTTTTTTATTTTTGTTAGTTGATTTTCAGGTGCTAATCGACAGCTCTGAGGTTGAAATTTTTAGTACAAGATATGAGGCATGCAGTATTTTATATTTGAGTCATGCTTTAGCACTGAATGTTTCTCTGTTGAAACACAAATCTACATGTACAGTCGTGTACTACAGGGCTGGCATTTATCCCTCAGTACAAATTTTGTTATTAATAACTTTTCCTTTTTGATTACTGGTACCTAAGGGTACATGAAAATGTGGGTAAATTAAAACAGTGCTGGGAAAGCTAGAAAAAGTCGGTGAAACTCTTGTGCTTTGACTACAATGTACATGTACCTACAATGTTTTTGATTTTCCCACCTGTCTATGAC
>JAEMWC010000364.1:382500-555000 GCA_016490735.1 Pachyseris speciosa
ACCCTCCAGTCCAGATCTGCTTGTGGATCAGATTTGGACCCCCTAGTCCAGAACTGGTAGCAGATATGAATCTCCTTTTACGGATTTGGACCCCACCCCTCCTAAACAAGCGTTCTATTGAGTAAGGTAATAAAAATTCCTTTGCAAATTGAGTTTGGAGATGATAAAAAAGCAAAATAAAAATACTCAGGTAGGTTTTTTAAACTAATCTTTAATACCGTGTGTAAAAAAGAACCTGCAACACTGTAGTTTGCATCTACAGTATTGTGCAAAAGTAATGCAAACGAAATTCGACGAATTTCGTTCTTTGTTCTCGCGAACTTTCGCGCGAAATTTCGCGCGATATTTCGAGCGAAATTTCGAAAGTATCGCACGATATTTCGGAGGGTCAAACGAAATATCGCTATCGCGAAATTTCGCAGAAGCGAAAATTCGCGGGGCAACTCGCAGCAACTACAATGACTGAGAACCTTAGTGACAGCAAGGTTCACATCGCTTCCGATCACACAGCCGAAAAGTCAGTCTGAATACCTGAACAAAACTTATCGTAATCTGACTTGTAAACGTTTACTAACAAATGAATGTCAACCTTAATAAAACAACAATAAAATATAGAAAGATCACCTACCTACTTGGAGTCAAACACACAAGTAAGCGAGAAATGTTTTTCATGACAAGAGCGTACAGTCATGTGAAAGTCGCGCGAAACATAAACAAAACACTTCAGTCGACCGTAGCATGAAGTTCCATTATGTTCCTTGACCGTTACCGCTCTAATACTTGTGTGATGCTAACGAGATGAAAATATAACCTCTGATTGAGAATAGTCCACGTTCAGTTTCTTAAAAATATAATGATTAGGATTAAGTGGAAAGTGCTGGAAGATAGTAAACAAAACGAATTGCGGTTGTTTCACCAACGAGCAACAAACAATTCAGTCGACGGAAAGTGGTGCCTAAATTTAAAATGTTAATTCCATGACCATAATTCTCTTATACTTGTGTAATGCTAACGAAATGAAAGGAGTTCCCAGAGATGGTTGCAATGGCCGAGATTGTTAACGTCAAATGTCCAAACTTTTCGGAAACAACGTATTTGCATAAAGCTAAGATAATGCTTCTCAAATTACACGTGCAACACATTTGAAAAGTCACGTTCGATCTGACGGGATTCATATTACTTGCACGCTAAACCTCCATGCAACAAATGGTTTTCAACGAATATGTGGGTGATCATTGCGGTTATGAACACTACTTAAGCAATAGTGTAAATAAAGCCTGGAAAAAAAAGACTAGGCAATTCAGGCTTGTGCAAGATTCGAGACTGTGTGGAGACAACGCACATGGCCGTATTGAGTCTGACAAAGCCTTGTTTTTGTCTTGAAGAATAAATACATTTAATGTTGCTGGAACTCATGCAAGTGTGTAGTGTCTTTCAGTTTTACTTTCTAAAACAGACCATGAACAGGTAAATTTCATTTCCAGAATGTGAAACCTTTAAATGGAGGCGTAAACATGCACAGACATTTTAGAATTTGCTTGGCACGTGTTAATGTTTACATGCCATGTTTGTGGTGCGAGGGAGATAGAACGAAACTATAATAAATGTATCATTTACAGCAAGCGAAAAATCACCGGATACAAACGAAAATTCGCTCGAAATATCGCTCGCTAAGTGCCACGAAATTTCGCTCGAACTATCGGGGAGTGCCGCGAAATTTCGCTCGAATTATCGCGGAGTGCCGCGAAATATCATTGTCGCTCAAACAATAGACCATTTTACAGTTCTTTGCTAAGTCCCCTGGCCTTTGATTGAATGCGAGGCTAGGGGTGACCTTGTTTTGATACAAACCTACCTGCTTTTCTTATGCAAATTATGCTGATTAAACACTAGTTAGCATAAGAAAAACATGATTTACATAAGAAAAGTAGGTAGGTTTGTATCAAAACAAGGTCACCCCCAGCCTCGCTTTCACCGACAACTGTAAAATGGTCTATAGGACTCCCGAAATATCGTCGAAAATTCGCTCCAAACGAAATTTCGCTAATTATCGTCGAATATTCGCGAATATTCGCGAAATTCGTCGAATTTCGTTTGCATTACTTTTGCACAATACTGTACAAATTTTTAAAACAAAACATTTCTTAACATCTTAGAGCAATACCTAAAGGACAGGTCTGTTTCCCCGTTCAACTGTAGGCTACTTAGTTATGGTTTAGAGCCACTAGAAATTGGTGGAGAAGCCTGGTGATTGCTTCTTTGAATCAGTAGCACATCAGATATATAGTGATTCAGATCATCACTTCATAATGAATGCAATTTCAATTATCCACAGCCTCCCATGAGACAGTTGGAAAATTATCAAAAATTGTGTATCCTCTGGGTATATGTATGCCTCACAAAAATTATGAAAGAAAGATACATGGAAATCAATAAAAATATTTAGATGATATGAATTAAGACCAAGATATTTCTTTTGATCAATTACGTCTTGACCTAATACTATCACAAAAAAAAAATGCTTGCTAACATTAAGCTCATCAACCAATGCACCTAGTGTTTTCAAAAACAAATCCAGCTGCTCTTCTGGCCAGCCAAGTGCAAGACCAAGCAACTTGATAATAAAATATTGGGCATTTGGTTGATACCACTATCAAGGTAATTAACAATATAGTATGAGGATTTAAGGTAATGATTCGTCAGATAGATACTTTATTAGCATGTACATGGCCATATCATCTTAACTTCATTTTCTATTTTGCAAGAAAGGTAAGGACTAGTCTCACATTTCTCCATGTACATTTGAAATTGCACAACATTTACTTCATCAAACATCAGAAATCCCATTAAACATTAATGCCAAATGTCATCCAAACATCCCTCAAGATTGGAGTGACTAGCTACTAATAAAATTAATTGAAAGACTGCATGCAGAGAAGGAAGTCCAAAGGATGTGCGCATTGATGAGAAAGAGCTTAATTTAAGTTGAATTTTAAGTTTTAAGTTTAACAATACTTTGTCATGCGAATACAACTAAGTTGATACAAAACAAAAAAAGTGCATGACTGGAGAATAATTGGGAGAAACTAAATTCCCATACAAAGAATATTATCTAATATTACACATTCTAAAAACTAAGAGGTGAAATTTAAACATGGCCCAAAGCTAACCTAATCAAATTAAATCGAATACTTGTCTCTTACATGTCACCCCTAATTTGAGATTGACACTAAAAATTAAGAAGTGAAATTGAAATACAATCCAAAGCTAACCTAATTAAATTACATACTTGTCACTCACAAGCTACATCTGATTTAAATTGACATAAATTGAAGGGGTCGGGGCATAACCATTCTATGTCGAATTTTGTCGGGTTTTTTTTTTTTTCGTCCAAATGAGCTGAATTTTACCATGTGGTCTCTAATTTAATAGAAAACTACAGTCCTGCACTTTTTTCCGCTGGTTTGCGCTTCGTATTCGAGTAAAAACGGATGGAAAAAACTCGGCGGCGCTTTTTGAGATCTTGCGTTCATCGAAAAACAAAAGAAACCTTTTGTTTTCTTGAACAATGAAATCAGTGAAGCATCGCGTAGCCGCAACTCGTTTGTAACGATACAAGCATTGTTCATTTAAAATTAACAGAATTTGTTATAGATTCATCGGCGGCGCAATGGTAGTGCGCGGGCCGATGTAGCCAGTGGTTTTTCCGAGATGACGGTTCGATGCGCGAACATTCGAAACTTTTTTGGTCCGCCATTTCGTCTCTTCTTCTTCTCCACCCTTTTTTTTAGTCAAAACCACCATTAACTAAAACTCGCGCGGTCAACGCTCCTTAAATTAACCCTAAAAGCTCGTGTTGAAACCTACCTTCGAACTTTCGGAGAAATCGAAAGGTTCGCCGATTTGCAAATGCTCTTCAATATCTTGATCTGTTTCACTTCGCAAACTTCACTTGAAGGCAATTTTGAACGTGTAAATTTTTGCATATGGCCTTCAATTTACCTACTTAACAATGCCTTGCTGTTTTTTTCGCCAATTTGCTTTTCGTTTTCGAGAAAAACGAAGCCAAAATATCGAAGAATCGGTGAATGGTGTGCAATGAAGCGAAGCGAAAGCTGCGTTCAATGATTAACATTACGTAGCAACGGCATTGTAACCAACCGGTAACAGCGCACGGGTAATGAGCACGCCTTTCGCGCTATTAAGTCGCGCGTTCAAAGCCGACTTACAACATTGGTAATTACTTTTTTTTTCTTTTCTTTTTTTTTTTTTTTGCCGGTTTAATGATTTTTTAAAGATTTATACAGCATTTTGCCCTTGCATGGAATAAAAAAAATTTCGCAGTATTGAATTAAAGTATTTCTTATTTTCTAAGGTTCTTATTTTCTAAAATCATATTAGTACCTTACAGCTGCAGTGCAAGAATCTTATTTGAAGAAAAAAGCAGATTCTCATTACTGTAAAAATGAGTTTATTTGGCAGGCGTCTGTCACAACGCGCGATGCGATATGATGCGGCAATTACCAGTACAAGTTATACCACCACGCATACTTTTTGTGAGATTCTGCAAAAAAAGGCGAGTAACCCCTTGATTCCTCTTGTGACAATAGCTAGCTTTCAATGTATTTCTGGACAAGGAAGAGCCTTGACTGTTGACCCATTCGATGGTTTGTTTGGAGGCAAACCTCTTTACGTGCTTTGCGTCAGGTATCTTAACATTTTCGCAGTTCGCACTCCACGTTTCTTACTGACCGGTTTTCCGTTTTTTGTTTTTGTTTTTTTTGCTGTCGGTGTCGTTTATCATAAAACATGACTATTCCCACGAAGTAATGAGGTGCAGAAGCTTACAGACAATCAAATCTACGTCGGTTTATCTTTTAAAAGAAGAGAGCGCTGTCAATGTAATTGCATTAGTCAAGAAATCTGAGCTATTCGCGGCAAAAACAGAGATCTTATCTGCGGGCTTGTGTGGTCTGTAATTTGTTATACCAGCGCAGAAAAACCAGTCAAGATCTCCAAAGTCGGCCAAGTACAACAAAGGGGGTAGTGATAAAGCCCTGTTTTAGTCAACAACAACAACAATTTATTCTAGTATTCCCATCTGGTATTCTAAGTTTCAAATTGTAAAAGATATCCAACTAATTAAAAACTTACACTGATTGTCGATTTAACATTGACTCATAAACAAAGCAGCAATAGTCCTACAGATAAAAGGATCAACGCTATTGTAAAGAAATGATATTCTAGAGTTACTGTTGAGGTTATGAAAACTTTAATATTTCTCGTTAATTTCTCTGAAAATTTTCTCCCTTATATTGCGATTGTGAGTGCAAGTAAATAAGAAATGTGATTCGTTGTCAATTTCATTTAAATGGCAAACGGTGCAGATTCTCAGGTTTTCTGGTATCTTGGAGTGTCTGCCAGTTTCTATTCGCAGGTTATGATTTCCAAGACGGAATTAATTTAATAGCTTTTTATGAAAGGGATTTTTTATCGGATCTAGAAATTCGGTTTTATGACAGTCCTTACTTAAGGCAGGGTAGAATTTAAGCTTTTTTACTTAATTTTAAGAGAGTAAATTGATGGCAAGTTGCAGATTCCCTGACATGGAATCGAATATGTGAAGTAATGTTGTCAGAATTGTTAATATTTGGAACATCGCATATATTTAAATTTGAAGTCTTACACAAGGAGTTAAGTCATGAGTGTTAGGATCTGAAGGGTCTTACAGGAGTCCAAGCATCATTTTGGAGGTCGCTTTACTTGGAACTTGTGGTTTTCAGAACAAATTGTCATCAGACTGCCGTGCCCCTCATAACTATTGAGCTTATCAATCACGCCATGGTGTGCCAGTTTGCTAGAGCTTGTCAAGATTCGTGTGGTAAATTGGTTTCTTGATCAATGGATTTTAAAATGGATTGTAATCCCGTGAGGGGGGGGGGGGGGGGGGTACTTGACCCATGTTTGGGTATATGGGTGCTGCCAAGTTCGATACGTCTAAAACCCAGTTGTTGCGTCTCTACACTTGAACTAAACAAAAAGCCATCAAGCATTACGCTCAGCGAAATGCCGTCATTACATCAATAGAAAGGTGATTTTTTAATAGCAAATCACGTTATCCAAGACAAAGAAACTAGACCAACCGGTACGATCTGTTTTTTAGGCTTCTTTACGCAATTGAATAAATTGCGTTCACAAATGGGAGGATCATTCTTCATTTGACTATCTGTTCTGACAGTGCGCGCTTGTTATAATACTGATGGAAATACCGTGTATAAATAAAGTTATCTTATCTTATCTTATCTGATAAGTGGATGCCGAAAACAATAGCATTCTTGTCCACAAAATGACCTGATGTTGATTGATGACACTGTGATGTTCGGTTGATATTATGCAAATCAGGAAGAGAAATGCGCCGCTTGATCGCATGCTCTTTCAACCTAACTTATCGCAGGCTAAGAAAAAAAGAGACTGCTCGCAGTCCGGGGTTAAAGTCTCTCGGCTCGTAATACCATACCCTGTTTAGGACAGGTTCTGACCCTGTTTAGGACAGAGGCAAGTCAAATTGTCCACCCTGTTTAGGACAGCGAGGCCAAAAAACCATACCCTGACCAGCGGCACGTCTCCGTATAGCCCAAATAAGGGAGTACCCCCCACCCCCCGCCCGGGATTGTAATATTCTTGGCAATTAGCGCTCTCTTGTGATGAAAGGTGTCGCTTTGATTACAAGAGCCGCAACACTCTTTTCAGGTCTTTACCTCGCTTGCCTGTTTTTACTGTCAACTTAGGAGAGTGAGGTACGCAAAGTCTTGTATTTTACTTTTTGACAACGTATTAAGAAATTTACCATGAAAGCTGGAATCGGAAATTCAGGAACACCAACCACTCTCAGTCTACTCTCGGTCGCTTACGAGAAAAATCTACAAAATCTGCCGGATAAACCCCAAACTGAATTGATTAACTGATTCCATAAAGATATTATTCCTTTCCCTAAAATTAGGCTCAGGGAAAAGACTGAAAGTACTGGCATATTTCATATCGAATAACGCCTGGAAAATGTTATCACACTATTGTCGAAAGGTACAAACAAAAAAGAACATGCCCTTATTTCTTTTTGAAATTTCCTGTCCCTGTTGCGACAATGATTTCGTTACCGAATAGTCACTTTTCTGATCTCGGTACCTAGAGTTTATCCTGCCAAACAATTAAAAGTACGATCCAGCTGTATACTTTTTTAAAAATGGTTCCACCGAACAGAGAAAAATCCGGGCTTGTAAGGTTCTTCTTGGCGGGCCATTTGCATTTACCGGTCACGACTACTGAGCCAAGCGTATTGTGCCAATTTGATAGAGATTGGATTCTTGATTAACGAGATTGTGATTTTCTTCACGATTAACACTCGTTCGTGGTGAAAGGTTTCCTTTTGATAACAAGAGCCGCCACAGTGGGACAACAAAAATAGGACACGCCGGCACACAGACTTTATTGCGTACGTGACAGCTGGTTTTGCCAGGCGCGCGTGGTTTGTTTTGAGATACAAGTGGTGTTCTGGACATTTTAAAACAGGCAATCACAATAGGACAACGCAAGCAAAGGCTCGAAGGGTTAGTTTTACAGTTCATATTAAAACAGATATGACAATTTGATCTGACCTTCAAAATGTGAATAAACGCGTTAAAACGTTTTCCCCACACAAGTTAACTGTCACATGGATTTTTAGAATTTTTCTCTGACCATCTACGAAAAATTAATGATTGAAATTTGCGTATTCAGTCAATCTAATCAACCTCTCCGAAACTCCGCCGCTCCGGGGCATTCGAGCAAAGTTCGCCCTTGACACATTTAGCAAAGAATCGCCGCTTGCCAATGACAGGAAATAAAAGAGCATGACAAGTTGAGGTCTCTTTGCAGTTCACTCGCGTGGTGGCAACATCAAGTAAGTACGTTTTTTTTCTTTTAAATATAAATGCAATTTCCACCCTGCCTTGCAACCTAATTTTAGAATTTCTCGGATCTCAAAGGACATTGCCCCAGACCGATTACCAAAAAAAATATAATTGACACGGACACAATCGGTTTTTTTGAAAGGCTATTCGAAGACCGAAAGAGGTGAAGGTTTAGAAAACTCTCGTTTATAACATTCACCATGTTGAACTTTTCAATATAGCGCAAATGTAATTCTGTTTGATGTTGTCTTACTTTTCTTTGCAGGCGTTCATAACCAGTGGCCGTTGTCCAACTTATCAACGTTTAATCCGTCACAAGGTAAATTAATCTAGCATTCGGGGTTCAGTCTAGATAATATTTGGCCTTGCACTTCTGGTAGTCTTGCGGTGATCTCAAACCCTACGGTGTGCGATGTTTGTGTTTTTAAACCTAGGGTGTTCGGTGAAACGAAATTAACGCGATTTTTTGTTTGACCTTTTCCTGAACAAAATTTAGCTTTATCCTTTATTACCACATTGATTGTCTTGCTTATATCACGTACCGACGTTTTTCCCCTTTTCAAAAACCATTTAGACTATGTAAATAATGGAACTATCGCGGTGTCGGTGTTTCGTCAACTTTTGTTGCAGTGATGGAGTTTGACTAATGGTCGTGGGTCGTGGGTCGTGGGTACAAGTCTTGGGTCGTGGGTGTGGGTACAAGTCGTGGGTAAGATGAATAATTTGATCGATAATAGCTATAACTGACATTTTTGAGGGAGGGGTTGGGGAAGAAAAGTTCAGTGAACGCAAATTCCTGCACAAGCTGAAGTTAATAGGGAAAACACGTTTGCTCAGAAAACTTGAGCAACCCCCAGCACCCCGTCCCCCACAAAACCCCACCCGCCCCTCCTTCCCCATCGCGAACTCAAAAACATTATGTAAGTGGCAAGCCTGATATACTGTAGATGACAACGTTGAATAGAGGGGGGCATTGGGGTCTACTAGAAACCGAAAAACCGCTCAAAAAAGTATCCAAAACCGAAAATTTACAGACTTGAATTTTCCAAACCTTAATCGACCTGATGTATATGAGGCACGTGGAGGATACAGACTAAACTGTGTTTAAATTTCATCACACGTTTAATGGATGCCATTTAATTTGTGAATCAGGAGGCCCGTAGACAAATTTTTGCGTGGGGAGTTGCGTTTGGCGCCAAAGGCTCGAGATGACGAAAGCCGAAGGGGGGTGGGGTCTGGGGGCATGGTCCCCCGGGAAATTTTGGGAAATTAGACTGTCTAAGACAACATTTTGTGCGTTTCGAAGGCCGTTACATAGAAAATCAGACAATCAAGATCAAATGTAAAAACGTCAATACTTAAGAAAAAATTCTTAGTCGAAATGGATTTTGGTCTTAATCCTTGAGTAGTGTGTCAAGCTCACGCCTCTTTAATGCTTCTGGACAAACAAATCTACCACTTCGCCCAGACTGATGTCTATCGTAGTGAATGTGTATGAACACAAGCGAAGAGGGCCTTCAATGAGGCAGATCCGAATAACCGCTTGTAGTTTGGGCGAAAACCGAAAACCAAATGTTAATAAAAGCAAAATCCGCAAACCGTGACAGATACCAAGACCGAAAAACCGAAAACCCCATAGTCCCCCTCCATAACGATTCCTCAAACCTTTCCCTTTTCAACGCAGCTCACAAGGACACTAAAGACAGTGTCCTTCTCAAAGTTGAACTTAAGTCCATTGAGCAGGGGACTTCAAAAGGTGGAACATACCCATCTAATAACGACTTGTACCCACGACCCACAGGCCAGGACAATTATTCAACTATTCAACGTTGCAACGTTGTCATCTACAGTATATCAGGCTTGCCACTTACATAATATTTTTGAGTTGGCGCTGGGGAAGGAGGGGTGGATGGAGTTTTGTAGGGTGCCGAGGGCTGCTCAAGTTTTCTAAGCAAACGTGTTTTCCCTAACCTCAAGTTGCGCAGGACTTTTTGTTCAGTGATTTTTGCTTCCCCAGCCCTTCCCTCAAAAATATGTTATAGCTATTATCAATCAAATTATTAATCTATTGCTAAATTTACCCACGATTTGTACCCACACCCAAACCCACAACCCACGACTTGTCCCCACCACCCACGACCATTAAAGTTAACCAATCATTTCAAAGGGATTCCGGAAGAAATATGTTCTTTGGGCTTATTACCGATCTGTTGTAATGCAAAGGCATAAATCCGCGTGACATAGCTTGAAACACAAAGGCGGGTGGAATAACGAGGTGGCTGTTAGGCGGGGTTCCACTGTAACTATAGATCTCGAACAATAATGTAAATACACTCTTTTTCCAATGAGAACGTCCTTTAAAGAACGAATTTTGAAGCTGAGGTTCGACGATCTTATTTGTTTTGGCGAGCCTGAAAACGTTCTTAAGGTGTCCTAAGTTACATAGTATACACACAATGTCGCGCCAATCAACTGCTGGTAAATTTAGCTTTACAAAAAGCATTGAACATAGGGGTTCACAACGTAACATAAAGTCACCAGATTTTGCAGTGAAAACGCAGAAAAAGTTCATGTGTACATGGTATACTACTCATTTCAAAAAATAACTGAGCAAAATAAAGACGTTCTTAACTGACTCTCAGGCTGGGTTATGTTCTAAGTATGTTCTTAAAATTTGGGTTAATCTCAGCCTCAACGTTCTTCTAAAAAAGGTTCTTATAAAAAAGAGTGTATTCTTGAACATTGTCCAATCCTTATATATTACTTTATCTTATACGACAGCATAATTTTTCAACATGAGTGGACCTCCACCCAAACGCACAAGGCGGGAATCACCCTCCACCTCCACCGTTCGTCTACCGATCAGACCACGTCCTATCCGACCAGCCACTACCTTCGCCGCCACCTTTACACCTTTTTATGCATCAACACAGCCGACGCCACCAGTTCTACCACGTCCAGTCATACCACTCACAGCAACACCACGTGCAGCCATACCAATCTCAGCAACACCACGTCCAGCCATACCGCCCTCAGCAACACCACGTCCAGCCATACCGCTCTCAGCAACACCACGTCCACCCCTACCACACTCAGCAACAACACGTCCAGCCATACCACCGTCATCTCGGAAAAACCACTGTCTACTTTGGCCCGCGCACTACCATTGCGCCGCCGATGAATCTATAACAAATTTTGTTAATTTTAAATGAACAATGCTTGTATCGTTACAAACGAGTTGCGGCTACGCGATGCTTCACTGATTTCATTGTTCAAGAAAACAAAAGGTTTCTTTTGTTTTTCGATTAACGCAAGATCTCAAAAAGCGCCGCCGAGTTTTTTCCATCCGTTTTTACTCGAATACGAAGCGCAAACCAGCGGAAAAAAGTGCAGGACTGTAGTTTTCTATTAAATTAGAGACCACATGGTAAAATTCAGCTCATTTGGACGAAAAAAAAAAAAACCCGACAAAATTCGACATAGAATGGTTATGCCCCGACCCCTTCAATTATAATGTAATAGATAGGACTTAAAACTTCTTAAAGAAGGTGCATGCATGATATTCGATGGAACACCATTCCAGTCTGTTATGCAGCGATTAAAAAAAGAAAAGCTGAAGGCCATATATATATATTTAGCCAGGCCAAGCCTTAGAATTGGAGCTGCACACTCTCGCCGAGCAACTTCGCATGGCTTTTTTGGGGCCAGTTTAATTTGTGCATGTCCAAAACAATTGAGCAGCAGCAGGGAAAACGAAGATTTTTTGATAGCAAACATTTGCAAAAAAAAAAAAAGACAGACATTAAGTCCTAACTACTTTCAGATGAAAGCATAAAGGAATTCAAAGCGGATAAAAAGAAAACACTACAAGCGAACATTAAGTACAATGCGAGTGTTTGTTCAAAGGAGAAGGTGGAGAAATTAAACAAGACTAGCTAGTAATAAAAATAGCTTGTACTGATTAAGCTAGAAAAATCGGTATTTATATTGACTTAAATGCCCCTAGAAAAGAAAATAAAGGGTACAAACTGATCATTTACAGCAGTCAACAGAAATTGACCGCAGTTCAGAAACAACAGAACAACAAACATATTACAAGAAAACAAAGCACAATACGAATATTATTTCTTCGAAGATTCTTGAAGAAGGTGGAGAAATTAGACAAGTAACAAAAATATCTTGTTTTAAGCTAGAAAAATAGCTTAGCAAATTTAACATAAATGTCTGTAAAAAAGACAAAAAAGAGGACCGCACCTGATCGTTTAGAGCAGTTAACATGCCAGGAATCACTGAGGCAGCAGTCACTTGGAACACAAAAGAACTGAATAATAGAGCAATTTCCCACAAAATCTTTCCTTGGCTGACAAAAAACACTAATTTAAAAGTGCTTTGATAGTTTTACTGTTACTTCCCATGTCTTCCCGAAGAACCTTCTTCAATTAATGACTCTCAGTGGCAAAACATCATCCAGTTAATGAAGAAAGCGCTTGCCAAACCACACAAGCATTTCTCTCACAGACCCGTCCACTATAAAATTTATCAAAGCCAGCCAGCCAGTCAACCCATTTCGCTGTTTTTAACATCCAAACACTGATTCTTACTGGTTGAAACAAAATTAAGACGACATGTTTGTAGACGGTGAAACTTAATTGTTGTTCACAGGCTGCTTTCGACGAAGATCTCAAGACGTTTTTCAAATGACGAGTGAAGCGTGCTGGGTTTTGACAGTTTTGACAACATTTTGAGGTAACCGGTCAAGTTGCCTGAACGTCATCTTGCCCGAAATAAGGTTTATGTTAGTAATACTGAGTTATATCACCTGAATTTTGATACATTGATCAACATTTTCTGAGCAGCCTTACCTTCAACTGAAAAGCAAGTTGTTTGTTTTATTTACAATTGAAAAAAGCGGTGAAAGATTCCATTAATCCAACCCACAACAAATGATACATCTTTCAAGACAACTGTCTGTTATTTAACTGACTAGATGGTTACATGTTTGGGAGATTAAAACATTGACAACTTTTAATCAAACTGTAATAACACTTTCCTTCACTTTAATTTGATCCAAGTTATGATCACTAAGAATAAAACCGTAAAACCTCACCTAACCTGAATGTTGCAGTCGATAAAACGTAAGAAGCTAAGCTTAAAACTGTCTGAAACTAAATGCAATGAAATGAAATTGAAGATAAATGAAGCTAACAACTGTCGGTTATTGAAATACATAGATGTTATTTCATTTCATGTGTTTGTTAAGTGAATCACACACAAAAAATATCGGCTGACGTAACTTCGGGCGAGATGACATTCGGGCAACTTGAATGTACAGGATGTTGTTTCGCCCGTCCGTGACCCAGATCCTCACCGAGTCGATCCGCGATTTGTTGACCGGATGGAATTTGGGGCGCAGGGGCTCTTTCATGAAAGGGTAGCTGACCTCGAGGTTCGCGGTGGAGAAAGAGAACAAAACGTTGCTTGATACGTCGTTCGCCCGCCGCGTGACCAAGTCGCAGTGAAGGAAGACCCAGTTGACGCCCCTTGTGATGTTTGGAATCGTGGTTCCCGTGAAACTCGTCGCGTCTTTCAATTAAACCTTTTTGTCGAACCCAAGCAATATGTCAAAATCCCCGACAGAGAGGTTGAGCTCGAAAGTTTGCGCCACCCCCACCACAACCTGGGTGATCAAGAAGTCAAAGTACAGATTGAAAATGTGCTTTTTGTCCACGGTATCCGGGTCAATGAACCCCATGTGCCCCTGCTAAAACCTGTTGATGTCTGTGTAATCGTACATCCCGACGGGGAACATCAACGTTTGCCAGGCTTCCCCTTTCTTCCTCCACTTGTTTCATTCCTGAACAAAAGTAACAACGATTAAACCAAATGTTAAGCGTCTATTTATTTCATTTACCTCACTGTCCTGTGTTGTAGAGGTTTCTACCACTTGAAAATACGTATTAAGCTTCAGTAAAGTAAAAACAAGCATACACAAAATAGCAAACAGTTTGTCCAAAGAAAGAGCTTCTTCCACAGAGTTTGAGCTACTCATTCCTCCCATTAATACCGGTGAACTGTTAAGTGACCTTTCTTGGTGAGATGCAAGATGCCGCGGTAAAGTGAAAGCTCTTGAAGCGTTGAATTATTTTGTTTTCAACCACACAATCGATCCAAGTTTGAAGCTTTTCCTGAGAAAAATCTTCCATCCTTCCTTTCATCACTTGAAAATTCACCTTCTGGAGTATCTTTCAACAAGTTCTTGATTTTTATACTTTTTACGTGAATTTAAAGACAAACTTTGATCGAAGAAGATGAAGTTGTTTTGCTCAAAATGAAGAAACCAACTGAATGTGAAATTATGAGCCGCAGAAAGCATGCAAAAAATTTAAAAGCCACGATTTGGTTTGGGTGTCCCACACCTGGCTTGAGCCTGCGATCCAATCGAAAACAAGTACCTTGTCAGCAGTCAACTTCAAAAAAACAGCTGACCTTGATGAGTGTCATGTGACACTGGTCAGCGGATACCTTGTTTTGACAGGTGTCAATTGGCTATAAGATGGATGTCCAGTATCAAAGACGTACGCTGTAAATTAAACTAGTTGGTCATCACTGGTCACCTGGGCCAGGTGGAGTATGGCCGCCATGTTGGATTATTATGATTATTATTAGGATATTATTAATTATTGTGCGACTCTGTCGTCGTCGTGCATACGTGCCCATGAGCAATACCACTAGCCATTTTTACCATGACAAAAGCAGACTGTTCCACATGTACAATGCACAACGAAGCTGGTATTTACATTTCTCCTTTAATCGAACTGTATAAAACACTACGCTCAAATCCAGCAGCACAAGAAGGGTCACACGTTGAAATCCAAGTTCATTAGGATGTCATTTTGCACTTTTAAAAGTGCAGTCTCAGTGCTGTGACACTTACGATACGCTGACTGGAATGGAGGGTACAAGCCATGTGATGTCAAATGCGCATGCGTTTGATCGAAGGCAGCACGTTCCATTAATTTTGAAATGTACTGCAAATCAGACACAGGTCTAATTTACAAACTAAATTTAAAAGTTTAAAACGAATAATGCAGTCCATTCACAATTAATCAAAACTATTCCCATATAATAGAAAAGACACACTGAGTATTTTGACTGTAAATTGAGTTCATTTGTTTGTATGTAATTATTGATCTCTCTTTTTGAACAGCATACATTTCTGGATATGAGGGCCAGTTTTCCTTTGCTGACATAGGCCAAGGTACTGTTCAGTATACAAGCTTGCTGTAAGAAAATTGCTTGGGGGGAGAAGTAGGGCTCTGAGTAATTGAAGGGCTTGGTGGAAAACTATGCTAAGTGGATTTTTTTTATTTTGGTCCAAAATTGCTGGTTATTTGCATACAGGCTTGTTTTTATGTGGTAAACATTGCCCTGTATTCTTTTTTTGCTGCTTTGTGCTTAGTCTTCGAGAAAACATGGGCCAAAAAACGTGTTCACCTAAAAATCCGCTTAGCATAATTAGTTTTCCACCAAGCCCTTCAATTAATATAAATGAAAGTGATCTTGTAAACTGTTCCCTGTCTGTCCTGTACTGACACCAGTCACTACAGCACCTATAGGTACCTACATCAAACGAACCTCTGAAGCCATCACATGGATACTACAACCTTCCTTACTGTGTTGCTCACAGACCTGTTACTACTTTAGGACAACTATTGATTGACAAATGTTAAGGACAAAGACAAACCAAAGGACAGACAGGGAGCAGTTTACAAGATCAAATGCTGCGACTACCAGGCCACTTATATCATTGAGACTGGCAGAAACTTGAATGTAAGACTGACTTATCACAAATGAGTGATGAGAAATGGTGATATCAACAATAACGTTGCTGAGCACCATTTACTGACAAACCACACAATTGACTGGGGCTCTGCTAAATGCATTACCTACTGTTAGTACTAACTACCACCAATGGATCGCACTGGAAAGTTGGTTTACTTAAACTAAGAACAGATGTTGTAGTTCAATTTTTTCCCTTGGTACAATTTTTTCTGAACTGGTACAGAGAACTGCCAGTACAAAAGTTTTTAAACCAGTCCCATTTATCTAACATTCTAAAAATGGATTTAATTTATTTGGGGTGTGTTAAAAAAAGGGGCATCATGGTATTTTTTGGGGGGACGATTAATTGTAAAAAAAAAACAATAAAAAAAAGAAAGTTTAAAAAGTGCGAAGTGTCTTGTCCCTGCTTGAAGCTCCTACGCTTACCCCATCTCCATTCCCCTCCTCCTGTCCTCTCAGTATTACATACCTCAGTTGAGCTTACCTTCCGAGGCCAGACATGTTTTTTTTTCTTTTTTTTTTTTTCACTGTACCTACTAGAATTAGAACCACATACCCTTAGATATTACTTACCAATCTGTCATCTTATCCACTGAGCCACCACTGATTCCGTTGGAAAGTTTCATTTAAATTGCATTGAAATTCTTACTTGAGTTCCTAACCTAATAAAGTATGTATAGTTCCTAGGCTTCTATCATTTCACTTAATTATGCACACATGCGCAGAACTTACCAATTCAGACTTCAAAAGAAATATTGTGGCTGAAACTATCATGGAGTGTGTGTCAAAAGAAGGCTTCTACAAAGAATTAGAGACCTACAAACAGAGTCAGAAACGCAGTACTTCAAAAATAACTCTTTTCATTGAAGACGAATTTTATGACTCGGCCAAAGAGTTCCTGAAAAGCCAAGCTGAGAACGCTGTCAGCGACTCCAATACAAATCACCGTATGACGAAATTGACGAAGTGGCAAGCAACAACAATCAAAAGAAAGAAATGGTCCTACCATCAAAAAAACACTGATTGCCAATAAACTTACATTAAGGAGGGTAGCCAGCGGTATAGCTTCTTCTCCATATAAACAACATTGGTCACTTCCACCATTTCACTAGCAGTTACAATCTCCCTGCTATAGTAGCTCGAGCCACCAGTCAACTGGGTGATCATGGAGTAACCATAAGACATCTAAGTACAGTAACAAATGGCAATCTTATTGTGTCTTTTTCGTGACGAATTTTAATTCAGCCAGTCATACAAGTAATCATACAGGCCAATGTACATGCACTACAGAAAGGAAAAACAAATAAAGAAATGTATAATGGGTTTTACTCGTGTTTGTTAATACAACTTTCAAAAAGATTTTAGCCTTAAAGATAACCAACTTAACTGTCAAATCATAAATGGCATAAATGTAAGCTTACAGTACCTTACACCCTTGGCAACGAAGGGTTAGTTTGGTGGATGGTATTGGACCTCTCATAGTATACACGGTGCAGCTGCTTGGTGGATTAGGGGCCGACAATGCCGAGCCACAAGCCGGACAGTCCATTACAGGTGGTACAATAAAACGGCCCATATTCAGTTCACTATTCGTGTTGAGGATTTTTAATGGATCTTCAAATTCCATTTTGTAATCTGGGAAATTTGGCACGAATTCTTCTACGAAAGAAGCAATGTCCTCTATCATCACCACTGTGACTTGTTTTTTAGGACATAGAAAATTAACGATGGAAAAAATTACGCCGCAGCGAGTCTTCTTGTAGCAATCGAACACTCTAGGGACATGTTTCATGGCAAGCATGGTCCACATCACAACCTCCAAACCACAAATCAACGCCAGTAGTCCAACAACGTCGAATTCCACATTCATCTGAAAAGTCCTCAGCACTTCGGATATCTTAGATATACTAAAATTACTTTCAAACTCCTTTATACGCCGTAAAAGTTCTACTCCCTGGCCAATTTCACTCAAGATGGCACTAGCCAAAAAGTCGACTTTACGCCTTTTCGCCGCCATCTTTGATGTGGCTAGTTACCAATTCATTGGTGAAAAATCCGTGCTGTTATCCTCATTACCAGACCACCAATGTCAAGCACTATGATACTACGGTACTACGGTACCAGGCATACCGAATTGTAGGGGGTTTTTTGTTACTTTGCTATGTAACTACACGTAGTAGAACTGTAGTACAAAAAAGGTACTTCATGAAACGTGCCTCTCATGAAAATCAACATCTTGAAAATCAGACCCTTACTTCATTCTAAACAAGCCTTGGACAGTCTCTGATTACTTAATTTATCTGTAGTGTGACCTCCTCAACAGCCTTCTGATCATTGATGTTTACTGTTTGAAACCTTTCAACACTTCAGATCTTGGTGAATATGAGCAGCTTGTGTGGAATTTACGCTTTGTCTCAGCTCTTCTTGGCAGTCTTGTTGTGCCAGTGGTGTATGAGGTGAGTCAGTGGCACTGTTTACAACCTGACAGATATTTCTTGATCCTTTTATAATCTTACAGACATTGACTTATTATTTTCCATTTTCTAATTCTGTCATTAATAATGAGTAATTCTCCATTACCATAGCTTGTGTAAACAATACAAAAAGGCAGTAGTCACTGTTTGTTAAACTCAGAAGTAGGTGGTCATAATGATCTAATACAGCACTTGTACTTGTGAAAAGCCAATAACTTTGTTTCTGTTCCTTCTGCAGATAATCATTGAACTTTGTCATTCTCACTGGGCTGCTGCTCTGGGAGCCTTTTTAGCAACATTTGGTGAGATTAAGTTGACTTTGACCATCCCAGCAAGAGAATTCCCATAATGTACATGTACTATCATTCATAACATGGACTGATGTTTTGTTTTAATAGCCACAGAACAGAATCAACATAATCAGAGTAAATTGTCCCTTTTGGGACTTAACTCTCACCCAGGAAATTTAGTAGTCTCATAAAGTACTACAGTCAAACCTTGATTATCCAGACTTCTCGATGATCCGGACTATTTCCTCTGGTCCCAGGTTTTTTCATGAATACCCGTACGAAACTAGCAGATCTGCAGCAGATCTGTAACAGATCTGTTTTGGCAAAAACAGACTAACAGCAGACTAATTTATCGTCTGCAGCGTCTGTTTTCAGTCTGTGCAGACTTAGTGCCTTGATCGTCTGCAACAATTTTGAGCTGCAGACGAGAAACAGATCAAAAACAGATCTGCAGATAATCTGTTCAGTCTGTAAGAAATCTGCAACATGTTGGACTCCAAAGCCCGGCTCTTGATGTTCACATGTCGTCTGCGTGACCAATTCGTTACAAATACGGTAGTTATCAATGAAACAATTTCGACGCAGTACATTTGTATGTCGAATCGGAGTGCCACAGGAAATGAATACATACAGTAGATGGATTCCTTTAGTTTGTAATTTAGCTCAGTAAAGTCCGCAGCATCGCCAGGGGGTTAGTTTTCCACCCATTCAATGTTCACAGCAACGTATTATGAAACTTCATGTTTGCATGGAGTATTATTTTCATTCTCTCAGGTGACATGCACATGTTGTTGTCTAGATAAAAGATAAGCCGAGAAGCACGCTCCACAATGTTGAGAAACCACTTAATCTTACATGATCAAAAGCACGAGAGGTCCTTTTCATCTGCAAAAAATAGTCTTTTGGATGAAGAGAAGATAGTAGATTACGATAGCGACTTGAAGTGCAGAGTTGGAACGTGACTTTCAAGTCCCTTGGGACATTTGAGACAACGTGTGTTGTACTATTGTTGCAATTTTGTGACCATCTCGTGTTACAACGGTGATTGAATAACCGTTTGAACTATTGTGGCTGGTTAAAAACTTAAAGCGGGCAAATTGAAGTTGGAGTGTCTTAATTTCGGGATAAAAAGTACGGAAATGGCTCTTGGATTTTGCCAGGACGTTATTAATATGCGACCCGAAAGGATGAAAGGAGTGATTTTCTGTGCATCTTTGTTGGGGTTTATCCATGGAAGCATTTCTGGTGTATCAGTTTTTGGCGGGCGTTGGATGAATGTGATGTACGTACTCCTGTTTGCTGTAAAAGTGAACTGATTACTGCAGGAAAGTTGCAAACAGTTCTGAAAAGGATTTTGCAGGTTATTGATGTAGATTGAAATGAAGCAGACTGATCGAGACTGATATACAAGGTGAGCAACTTTCACCGCTCTGTTTGTTGTTGTAGAAGTACAAAATAGCGCCACCGGCTAACGAAATTCAAACGGTGCCGTGTGTCTTTGGTGTTCATTAGTTCTGTAAGTTGGCAGTGTCAGATAATTGAAGTTGATGCAATTCACTGTATTGTAATAAGTTGAAAGTTTTTCCTTGCGGTCATCAGCAAACATGAATTCAGCGTTAACTTAAGCCGTCATTTCGGAGCTGAACAAAATTAAAATTTGCCGATTGATTAATGTTGTACCGTGGTGGTAGCGTAATTTTATACTAGCTGTACTAATAAGCTTTGTTTCCCTTGTAATGGATATATTTCTGTTATGATTTTATACAAAGATGTTGGCCTCAATTTTAAAATAAATGACGTTTGATTTGTGAAGTTCATCTGCTTTTTGTCTGCTAATTGTATATCCCAAATGCCCTCGTCTGCAGAACATCTGCAGATCTGCAGAACCTCTACAGACGTTCTGCAGATGTTTTGCAGATATTCTGCAGACATTCTGCAGACATTCTACAGATATTCTGCAGACATTCTGCAGACAATCTGCAGATGATCTGTAGTTGATCTGTAGACTATCTGCAGATCTGCTAGCACATCTGTAGCAGATCTGCAGCAGACTATAAACAGATCTGCTGGTTTCCTACGGGTATTAACAAGTAATGATGAAGATCCCTAGAAACTATCATTATAACTTACTTCTAATTCAGGCATTAAAAAGAGCATTTAAACAGGTTTGTTTTCCTTCCAAAGAGTGAACGTTTTAGGCCAAAGTGTTTGCATGAAGTTCTTCTTTACGATACAGTACACTATCACATTAAATTCTGATCTCCTAATTGATTCAGTTTAATGTTTTTTCTGTCTCATTAATATTCACATTTTCGCTTATCTGGACTCTCGATTATACGGATTAATTACTCCAGTTCCGGTAAGTCCAGATAATTGAGGTTCGACTGTGATGTACATGAGTCATAACATGGACTGATTGTTTTCTTTCAATAGCCACAAAACAGAATCCATAATACATTGTATTAGTCAATTTTCTAATTAACAGCTTGTTGTTATTATAATTATAAATAGTGTTTGTCTTTTGGGACTAGCACTCTCACCCAGACAATTTTGTGTACTGTCATAAGTTTGTTTTTTGATCACCAAGTGATTTTTGGAAACACAAAGTCAGTTTGCAGTCCAATGACCTTGTCTTGTTTTCCTTCTTTATTATTTACAGATAACATGTTTGTAGTGCACAGTAGACTTATCATGTTGGATGGACCTCTGCTGTTTTTCTGTGCTGCATCGTTACTCTGCTGTCTTAAATTTCATAAAGAATTCAGAAGGTAAATGAAAAAGTCTGTTGTAAACTAACTTTACTTGTTACAAGTGTCCCTGAGAACTTACCGGAATCTAATTTTAAGCAGAAGGTTTTGGTTTCACTTTTTTTAAAATTTCATTATTCAGTAACGCCCATTCCAAGGGAAAAAATTAGCAACAATTCCACACCACAATGACATGCAAAATTGCAATTGAAATTTACAACACAAATCAAATAATCAAATTCACTGTTCTGTTGCATTTTTCTAATAATTATTTGGATTAATGTGAAAAAGCCATCTGGTGATGATGTTTGTTTTCCCTGCAGACCATTCACACAGGAGTGGTGGATATGGCTAATTCTTACCGGTATTGCTTTGCTGGGTGCTTATAGGTAGGCTGACTATTGTGTTACAAATTTGCGATCATAGTTAAAACTAAGTGGCAGCCCTTTGGTTTTCTGTGTCTTGGTTGATCCACCATTCAGTATATCAGTCAATCTATCAACCAATAATCTTTATTCAATTTCATAATAAAACTGAATTTGTAAACATGTGCTTATTCTAATGCTGAATGCATATTGAAGACAGAAACAAAGCAACAGGACAAAGAAATATTTACAAGATGGAGGGAGGAAAGAAGGAGAGAGAAGGGGGAGGGAGGCAGTGTGGAAGGAAGGGAGGGAGGGGGAGTAAGGAAAGAAAGAATTAGGATATTATTAAATGCAGTTAAATGCAATTTAACGGAGTTAAGAACAAAGAGCGCTTGCATTTCCCCTATGGTAGTCAGCGATGTTGACACATGTGCATGTGTCGAGTTTCCCTCTGGCGTTTTTAAACTGCTTTTGCGTGGGTGCTCATCGCCCAGGCAGTTCTCTTGGATAATTGGCGTTACAAGGTCGTTGTGTTCCCCATTTTTGCACTGCTTTTTAGCTTGTTTTTTCTTCTTGTCTTAATGACTCAGCATTCAGGGCAATCAACAAACAACAGTGCTGCTGCCATGTTGGATTCTTCGGTGCCTTCCTCTGTGGGTTCTTCTTCAGTGGCACGTTCTGTGATTTCTTTGGCGCTGGTAACCACGTCTCCATCCTTCATTCTGTCCGCTCAGGATCTTTTGCAAGCTTTCTCTCAAGTGCTTGGTGACTCGCTGCCTCAAATTCTAGCGGCTGTGCAAAACCAAACAAGTCAGCTCACGAATGTCTCTGCATCAGGAAGCATGCTGTCAAGTACATTGTCTTCCTTTCCCGTTAATTCTTTGCCAGGATTTGTGGCAGGGCTCTCATCAGGTAACATCATAGTACCTTTGTTTGTTTCCACCTACTGTACCTTGGGTAATTCGTCCCTTTCCCATCCATCATTGTTTGGTTCCCATGGTGCCTCGAGTGGAGTGCTTCCCGCCACCGGCCAGTTCTTCTCTCCGGCGTTTTCTATACCCACCTTGGCTCACTCGGTCGCTTCTTTGCTGCACAAGCCTTTTGTCATCAGCCCAGGATACTTGCCCATCCCAGAGAAGCTGGTTACAAAAATAAAAGCCGGGCAATTCGTCGATCTGGCAGACCTGCTAGCCGAAAAAATGCCAAGGCCCAGGATTCCGAGCCCCACATGTACCTGGACAAGAAACTGCTTATGACTTCCAACAAAAAGGGTTCAAGAGATTACAGATATCGTAACTTGAGTGGAAGCCTTTACTGTGCATATGTGGATCTTTTGTTGCACTCACCCATCTAGATGGCAAGACATGACCCAGTACAAGCTCCTGATTTTACAGACCACTTGCCAGTTCTCTGGTAAGGCCTGGCTTCACTATGACATAGCCTTTCGGAAGGATGCAGCTGCTGCAGGTCTGGCCGACTGGTCCCGTATGAACAGTGATCTGTACAACTTTCGTACCCACTTACCACATCAACAGTACCAGCTACCTTCCACCTCATCTTCACCTTTGGGATCAGTTGCCCCTTCGTCCATTTTCTGCAGATCCTGGAACAACAGTTCCTGTGTCTGGCCCTTTGGTCAATGTAGGTACCACCACAGCTGTCAGAAGTGTGAAGGAGAGCACCCCAGTGTTAACTGCCCCTTTCGTTCCTCAACTTCACATGCAGAGCGCTCACAGCCCTCTACCCCTCCACGGAGCAAACGCCAGCGGTGTTGAGACCGTGACCAGGATGCCCACCTCTTCAATTAACAATGTAAATAGTGTACAGTTTTGTCATTCATTTTCACCTTCACATAGTTTGTTTCCTGTTCCTGTTAATGTTGTTGGGTCTTCAGCTCAAGTTATGCTAGCAGGCAGCCAGCCCAAGGGAGTCCCAGTTCAGACTCCCTTTTCCAGTACATGCTTGGTTGCCAGTACCTTTCAGCAAGATTTGGTCTCTCCTTCTAAGGTTACCCCCACTGATGCACAAAAACTCAGATGTGAACTTCGTTTTCACCCCGATCAAGTCAAAGTGGATTATGTGATTACAGGCCTAGGTCTCACAAGTGGTTTTCATCTTGGTTTTGACCCCTCAGCAGTGTCCTTTAAAGTCTGCAGTCCATAATATGCCATCAGCATCCCTTCAGCCATCGGTGATCGATCAGTACCTATTTTATAATATAACGGTCGTGTAGCAGGCACTTACCTTGCCAATTCCAAATCTTTATGTTAGTCACTTTGGAGTGATCCCTGAAAAGCACCAACCGGGAAAATGGAGGCTTATTTTAGATTTATCTAGTCCATTGGGTCATAGCATCAATGATGGCATTTCAAAAGATCCTTTTTCCATACAATAGGAAAAGGTAGATGACGTCATTAGTGGGATCATGTCCCTTGGCCAAGGTACATTTCTGGCAAAATTTGAAGTCGAATGTGCCTATAAGAACATTCCAGTCCATCCAGAGGACCGCTATTTGCTTGGCATGAAATGGAGGGGCTACTACTTCATTGATATGGCTCTTCCCTTTGGGTTATGCTCCACACCCTTCATTTTTTCGTGTGTTGCAGATTTGCTAGTCAGAGTGGATCCTCAAACACAACTATGGTTTGAATTTCCTCTTGCACTATCTTGACGACTTCTGTACATTGGGTCCTCCCAACACTCCTGTCTGCCAGAACAACATTGATACATGCATCCAGCTCTTAAAGGCCTGGCGTATTCCTCTTCACCCAGATAAACTGGAGGGACCCTCTACCCGCTTTACTGTGCTCAGTATTGAGTTGGATTCCCTCACTCTCCAGGCCTGTCTTCCATGTGATAAGTTGGAGCGCATCGCTGCCCTACTGGAATCTTGGTCTGTCAAACGGCATTGTATGAGAAAGGAGTTGGAATCCCTCATTGGCACTCTCCGTCACACATGTAAAATCATTCCTCAGGGGTGTACTTTCCTACGGCAAATGATTAATTTACTGTCGGCATTCCGGTGAGACGACCATCCCATTAGGCTTAACCAAGAGTTCCATTTAGACCTGTCTTGGTGGCGTGAATTTTTCATCTCATGGGATGGACTTAGTTTTCTACTCTCCCCAAATGGGCACCTTTACCTGATTTCTCAGTGTCATCAGAGGCAGCTGGAGCTCTCGGCTACAGTGCCATTTCTGGTCATGAATGGTTTGTTGGAAAATGGTCCATTGCTCAACAGCCATTGTCAATAGCCTACAAGGAACTTTTTCCTGTAGTTGTGGCAGCTACACTATGAGGCCATAGATGGGCTACAAAGCGGGTGGAGTTCTGTTCGGATAATATGGCGGTAGTCAGTGTTCTATGTTCAGGCACCTCAAAGGATCCAAACTTGATGGTACTTCTTCGCTACCTATCCCTTGTTGCAGCTCTTAACTCTTTTACCTTTACTGCTTCTTATACACCTGGGCGGGACAATTCTATCGCTGATGCCTTATCTTGTTTAGACTTCCAGCGTTTCCATCGTCTAGCACAACATGCAGCTCCCATGGCAACACCAATACCACTGTCACTGCTGGCCCAGCTACCTGGGATTTGACAGCAAAGTGCCAATTCTACTTGGCTAATGGCCTGGCTGCTTCTACTCATCAAGTTTACTGCTCAACTCAACGCCAGTTCTTATAATTCTGTGGTCTGGATAGTCACTCTGATCTTTGGTCACCCTCTCCTTCCTGCCAGTGAACAAACTTTGATGCGCTTCTGTGCCCACTTAGCAGATCGTCTTCATCATTGATCCATTGAGGTTTATCTGGTGGCAGTCCACTCTTTACACATTGACTATGGCTATCCAGACCCTCTCTCCAATTGCCTTCAACTCCAGGGATTCAACGACACCAGGGTTCAAATGTCCCTCAGCCAGCCTGTGACTGCAGACCTTATGGGTGTTTTATACCAGTCCTTGGATTTATCTAACCTGGACAATGTCATGCTGTGGGCGGCTTGTTGCCTTGGCTTCTTTGGGTTTCTTTGAGCAGGGGAATTCACAACGAACAGTTCTTTTGACCCCTCCGTGCATTTGACTGCAGCCGATCTTCAAGTCAATTCCTCATCACATCCGCAAAGCTTTAGAGTGTTCATTAAGTGTGCTAAGATGGATCCTTTTCGGCGTGGCTGTTTCATTTTCCTTGGCCGTGGCTCTGCTCCTCTCTGTCCTGTATCGGCGTTGTCAAGCTACAGGTCTGGGGCCTCTCTTCATTTTCCAGGATGGCCATCCTCTTTCGAGGGCCCTTCTATCTTCGTTTACAGGCTGCTGGCATTCCTGGGAAGTTCTCAGGTCACAGCTTTAGAATTGGTACTGCAACTACGGCCGTCCAGAGAGGTGTTCCTGACCACCTCATTAAAACCATGGGTCACTGGTCAAGTGAAGCTAATCTTTTGTACGTGCACACACTCGTGGACACCATCCTTTCAGTAGCTGGTAGAATATCCTGACAGGTATGATGCTTACCTTAACTAATTGCGTTTAGTAGCTGGGTGCCTCCAGACTTGGGCATTACTTTGTGGGGCTCTGGCTTTGCCTCAGCCATGAGCACCATTCTCTCCGAGCTGGCAGTCACTCCACTCTGAGGTCCTTTGGCGTGGCGTGGGGGCTCATGGCTGGGTTGCCAGGATTTGCCAGCCATGGGAGCAGTCTTCATCTAGGAGCTGGCTGCCAATAGTGGAAGCTCCTGGATGTCTCAGGCAGCCAATCTCCATTTAGCGATGCAGTTGTTAAATGCAGTTAAATGCAATTTAGTGGAGTTAACAACAAAGAGTGCTTGCGTTTCCCCATTGGTAGTCAGCGGTGTCGACACATATGCGCATGTGTCAACACATATGTGCATGTGTTGGATTTCCATGTGCTTCATAGCATTGTGGACAGGAGGCGTTTCCCTCTGGCATTTTTACAATTGCTTTTGTGTGGCAGCTCATCGCCCAGGCAGTTCTCTTCCCACCCCCTTCCCTCCCTCCTTCCACTGTTTTTGACAGTGTGACAGGTGCCTGTCCCTAACTGCGTGGGAGCTCATGGCTGGGTTGCCAGGATTTGCCAGCCATGGGAGCAGTCTTCATCTAGGAGCTGGCTGCCAATAGTGGAATCTCCTGAATGTCTCAGGCACCCAACTGCCATTTAGCGATGCAGTTGTCAATTACCTATTCTAAGTTTAAAGTAAGGCTATTTAACCCTTTAACTGCTAAGGAGTCTCCCTTTGACAAGTAAAATCGTCTGGTGTTAGACAGAGTAAAATCATTCTATAAGTCACTCTTATGGAGGAAAGGGTTAAGGGAGATAGGTTTTTAACCCTTTAACCGGTAAGGAGTTTCCCTTTGACAAGTAAAATCATCTGGCATTAGACAGAGTAAAATCTTTAAGTCACTCTTAGGGAGGAAAGGGTTAAAAGTAATTCTTAATTTATGCATTTCACATTTACATGTGCAGACCTCAGGGAGTGTTGATTTCACAGGTACCTGGAACTATCTTTTACATGTGGCAGAAGAATATGTAATGGCTGTCTGTGATTGTATGCCTTTTATAATACATTTATATATGTTTCTCAGTGTTACTTCCGCATTTCAGCACCAAATACACCGGAGTCTTCACATTCATGACTGTAGGATATTTAATTGGTCGTGACTTGTGGAAACTGATTGGAGACCACTCAATGCCAGCAGTAAGTACAATCATAATACAAGTTGTGCAGAGTAATAATAGATCATCTTACATTTTTGTGGCTACTGTTGTATAGCAACAGTAAACACTATGTTATGACTTGAGTGAGTTAGGTCAAGTTGAGTTAAGTTATAAGTTAAGTAATTTGGCAAGTGTTCGGAAATCAGGGTCGGCAATCATTGGATGGAATCGCTCAGCTCAAAGCACGCGTTTGTGTTTGCCACTTAAACTAGGAACAACTGATATCCCTTTCTAGTGAAAATGAAAAAGCTTCAGCAGTAGCCACATGCGGTCCTTGACTGTCTATTTTATTTTCATGCTTGCAAATTTTGTGTTCCTTTAAGTAACAAGGGGATGACTTCAGAACTGTCATTAAGGGCCATAGCCCAAAACACCTGTTATGAATGGATATCCTTGATAGGGGATGAATATTACAACTTGTATTTTGTGATCTTCACTGTTGTGGGTTAAGTGTACTCTTAAGGCATCAAATTGTTTATGATGTGAAGTTTGGTGCAATGATCGACGTGGCTCAGAAGTTAACAAAAATGAATGTCCTTTAACATTGTTTGCTGTTTTGACTTGTAGAGAGAACTTACCAAGCATGTTGCGAGCAGGGCTGTCTGTCTTGTCATCTTTCCAGGAATCCTATACCTACTTCAATTTTACATCATGTTTGCTGTTTTAAGAAAAAGTGGGCCCCATGATGACATGATGTCCAGTGCATTCCAAGCTAGTCTTGAGGTAATGACCACATCCTCTTTGAACAATATTAGAGAGTTATTTAGACCACTCTTTATTGACTGGTAAGTCTTAAAATCAAAATTTCTTCAAATAAGAGCTCTCAGTCTATTTTGGGCAAAGCCTTTTATTCATTTTTAAACACTAAGTACAGCTCTATGTTTCTTACTTCATGATGATTACTGGTTTCTGTGCTAGGGTAGAGTTAATTGGAGGTAATTTTTGCTTCAAAGTGGATTAGTGTTGCATAAAACCTTTCAATTATTTGCCCTGAGTTTGCTGATGAAGTTTGTTCACTGGCTTGTTTCTTTCAGGGAGGTCTGGCTAAGATAACACATGGGCAAGCAGAAGGTAAGTCATCTTAGTAACACACTTGTTTGTTACAGCTGCACCTTGTCACCACTCTTGATCATTTCTTTAAAATCTTTGTCTAAAGAAAGCTCAAAATAATATATTTACCTGCTTGATATTTATACACTGTATTAGCCAATCACCTGACAGGGTTTCAATTGCTCTTGAATTACAAATTAAACAAACATGGGCCAAGCAATAAGTTAGTTGAAGTACAAGAGAAGGCATATCTACCCTAAATGTAAAGTCACTGAGAAACATCAAGCATGTTTATTTGCTTTATGGGATGTGTCTTTGTGTGCTACCATTTTGTGTGGGCATTTAACAGTTTGTAGAAGTGTAAATTGCCAGGCAGGCTGTTACGGTATTACCATGTCTTCAAGTTTTGCAACAGTAGTAAAGAAAACTGTGAGAATGAATATATGACAATCATATACTTGAACTTTGGATTAAAAGTCAGAGTGATTATGTGAATGATCATCGCAGTTATGAACACTAAAGTTTTATTAAAGCAGTTGTAGTGAAAATAAAGCCTGAAAAAAATTTACAAGCCTAATTTTTTTCAGGCTTTATTTTCACTAATGCTTTAGTAATGCTCATAACTGTGATGATCATTCTCATATTCAGTAAAGAAAACTGTGGCAGCAAAATTTGTACCTAACTATTATTACTCAAAACATTTATATGTTTTGTTTGTTTGTTAAACTTCAGAGGTGGCCTATGGATCACAGGTCACACTGAAGAATACTTATGGAAAGAAGTGCTGGCTTCACTCACACACACACACTTACCCTGTGAAATACCCTGATGGGCGGGGCAGCTCTGCCCAGCAGCAGGTCACGTGCTACGGGTTTAAGGACGTCAACAACTGGTGGATCATTAAAGATCCTAAGAGGTAAGCCTTTTTCATTCATCACTTCATAGGAGAATATTCTCAAGTTTCTTTCCAAGAATCTTTATGATACCATTTGTACAGGTGAAGGGGTGTATGGCAAAAAGTACTTGCCTAACTTAAGTAAATTTGTGAAAATTTCAAAGTGGACAGCATAAAAGTCCTTCCCTTGAAATTAGTGTTTTCAGCACTTTTCAACAAAAACTAATTACTTTATTTATTTAACAGTACTGCATAATAACATTGGATCAGGACTTAACAGTAATACAAAAATTGATTAAAAAACTGAAGCAGAACTCATTTACAATAGACATGTTTCTTTTTCCTGTTCAGTGTGCATTTCCAGTTACTTTGAAACATTTAATATAGTTTTATATCTTGTCATGGACACTTGCTTGCCAAAACACATGGCATTGTTCAAATGTGAACCACAAAAAGTACGGATGTAGGCATTCTAGAAGAAAGTTCTGCAGAACTGAAATTCCTTGAATAGTATATACTTCTGAAATTTGTGTTTATCTTGTGATGGTGCTCTAGCAGTCTATAAGTGAAAACCACTGTAAGCAAGCTAGACAGACATTAAATGCCTCATTTCTGACCAGAAATTTTGAAGTTTTGGTGTCCTTTGTTAGTGCATCTTTTGATATAATTCCCTGACTTACAGCATGGCATTTGCTTGCAGGGAATCCCTTGCTATTGACTATCCACCCAGACCAGTGCAAAATGGTGATATCATTCAGATTGTCCATGGCATTACTGGCAGGGCCTTGAACAGGTGAGAGCTCAAGTTGGTAACAATTTTTCTTTCTGATCAGTGATTGGCTTTTAACGCAATCCTCTTTGATTGCAAATGATGTCACTGTCATTAGAGTCGTTCAATCTATCCATGGCCTTGAAACCTCTTAAAAAATACCTGAACTAACAGCAGAAAAAAGAAATTCTTTTCATTGCGACTTGGAAGCCCTGTCTTAATTCATGCTCACCTCAAAGGGATTTGGTAATACTGTTTTACTCTTGGCTGAACAAGTCTTTCAGGAAGCGCTTTCATTTCAGTTTGATGTGCGCAATCTCACACAGGGAAAAAACTTCCACTACCTTGGAGAAAATATTGTTTGATCACTGTTTGACAATGACTGCTAGTTGAATATTGAAATAATTATTTTTCCTTTAACAGCCATGATGTTGCAGCTCCCCTGAATCCAGCCAACCAAGAAGTGTCCTGCTACATTGACTACAATATTTCCATGGCTGCGCAAAACCTATGGACAGTGGTATGTGTATCTGTTGTAGTTCAATTAAAATTAATTTTCCTTTGTTTTGTTCTCATTACCATACATTACCATACACAAGAACAAAAGAAAATAAAAATTGAACCAAGGATAAAATTGAACTACAACATATCCAGTGACTGCTCTCTTTCCCAGTGTATTTTTGCAAGCGTGCATTTTAGGAGCAAAATTGAAATGCAGCCCTTTCAGTAACTTTTGAAGTGTGTACTTCAAAAAGGGTAACTCAAAAAGTATTCAGCGGCCAGCTTAAACAAAGGAAAGGAGTGGTGGAGTTGGGTCAGTGGAATCTTTGCTCATTTAGCGGCTGATCTCCATTGCTTAAGTAGCTGACTGTTTTGGTCTGTCATGAGTGTTAATTGAAAGGGCTGAAAGTTTCAAATAATTAAAGGAGTAACAAAACCTACTCCATTGAAGGTTTTGCATGGAAATTGTGCATTCCACATTTTCTGGTGATGACAACTCTTCACTCTTGGTTCATGAAGCTGGGTAGTGAACATGAAAGTGCCTTTAACACAGAAATTGTAGGATGCTAGGTCGCTAGGTAGCCTTTATCTAAACACAATTATTTTTAAAGCTAAAATTAACTTGTGGGGTTGTGTGTAAGATAAATAGATGTGTTGCCCAATCTCTACATAATTTAGGTTAAATCAACATTCATCTGTTTTGTCATGAAATAACCATTGTGCTTTAATTTGTATGTTCAAAATGAAGTTTCACTAAAAGGAAACTTTCTACCCATGGTGATAACCACTTTCGCAAAAATGGTGATTGTGTGGTGATGTTAGTATTGTAAATCAAAGTGGTTGGGATGGAATTGTTTTGGTGATATATATGCACAGCCATTGTCCATTCAGCTCACATTTCAGTTGTTTTCTTTGGTCTGGTTAATGTGCAAATGGATTTCTTCAATCTTAATAAGCTTGTCTCGCTATGTTATCTACCAACAGGACATAGTAAATCCAGATAGCAGCAATGTTTGGAAGACGATTCACTCTCAAGTTCGGCTGATTCATGTGAATACTTCACAGGCTATGAAGGTATGTATATTTGGAAGTACACTGTAGCAATTGCAGTGCCTTATGGGTTGTGTACCTGGGATGTCCTGGAACTGCACTAAAGACCAGTCAACTCCTAGACAGAGTACAACTCTCATGGCTGGGTAACCCTTGAAACCTAGCCGTGTGCTACTCAACACCCTTGAGTAGAGGGAAGGAGCTTGTGGCCAGGGAAGGCCAAGACATACCACTGCCAAATTTAGAGAGGCCCACATTCCTAAAACTACCCAAAGTCTGTTGAAAGTTTGAATCATACTATTTTTGTATCAAGTTTTCTTATGTTGGAAGGGAGATTTTACTGTGAAGTATGGTTATTCCATATAGATATCTGGAATGGAGTTACCAGACTGGGGTTTCCACCAACTAGAAGTGTGCACAGACAAATCCATCAAACAGACAAACACCATCTGGAATGTTGAGGAGCACCAGCAGAATATTACTTATCGTAAGTTCATGCCACTGGCAGAAATGGCTGTGTCTTTGACTTTAGTTGCAAATGTTTTCAAAGTATTGTGTGGGTCTTTGCTGCAATATTTTGCCCAGCTTCTTTCCAAATAAGCCGGTGTAAACTCTGTCTCTATATTACAATCATCTCTAAAAGACTATGATACTTTATGTCACAAGGCCCACGACTTACTTTATAAGCATCATAGAGGTGACTGTAATATACATGCATATAGAGTTGAGGAAGTGTGGCTTTTAAGGTGGTTTGACAGAGGATTGCACAAGATAAAAAATACATTATATACTGTAAAGAAACTAAAATCGCTTGCTGAATGGGTTAAAAATAGAAGAAGACAACAACACTTATGTTGAAATGTTTCTCTGTAAACTACTACTTTCAGCTGAAGGCCAAGGTCCAAAAGATGTTGAAAAGAAAACCGAACAGTTGGATCAAGCGTCCAAGCCCATGCCTTTCTTATCTAAATTTTGGGAAATGCAGGTACGCGATGGGAGTGCAAAAATTAAACCCTAGCTAAACTGGAGTTATGAAAAATGTAGTGTTTTACAGCCCAAGAGATGTTGGTCATGCTTTACAACATTTAAATCTGTGACTGTCATCCCTCAGCCATGTATTTAATTTCAGTTAGTCTTGTGTGTCAGATCTCTCAAATACACATAAAAACTGCTCAGCCAAGTTTGAATTTGTGATGTGAATGCTGGCTCACTTTCCTCTTATTAACACCGAATGCCTGGAACTGGAAGGCAATTTCAATTCAATTTATTTAGGCTCGAGACGAGAGCGTGGGGAGCGGTTGCCCAATCTTCCGAGCCATTATATAATATATATTCTTATGCTCAGATCGGGGCATGGTTGTCCTGGTGGTGTAGTGGTGATCATACCCGACTAGCTTCCGGGGGACGTGGGTTCAAATCCCGCTTAGGGGATAAGAATTTTTCTTTCAATTAAATTGTCATTTAGAAGTTGTCCGTCTTTGGTCTACTTTCAACTTTCTGTTAATATTTCACCAAAGCTTGGACTGTGAATCACTTGTTGATCCTTCTGAGGGCAAAAGATGCGCTGTTGGCTCAAGAGAATTTAACTTGTCTATAAATTGTGTTTGTCTGCTCTTGTCCGCCTGTGAATCACTTGTTGATCCAGCGTCATCTGATTGAAAGAAAAAATAACAGCCTGGGAGGCCCACGTAATAGTCCCATTCATTACTTGAATCAGCTGTGTTGCCAGCATGGTTGTCCTGGTGGTGTTGTGGTGATCATACCCGCCTAGCTTCCGGGAGACGTGGGTTCAAATCCCGCTCAGGGCATAAGAACTTTTCTTTCAATTAAATTGTCATTTAGAAGTTGTCCGTCTTTGGTCTACTTTCAAATTTCTGTTAATATTTCACCAAAGCTTGGACTGTGAATCACTTGTTGATCCTTCTGAGGGCAAAAGATGCGCTGTTGGCTCAAGAGAATTTACCTTGTCTACATATACATATACATATACATATACACATACACATATACATATATACATATATACATATATACATATATACATATATACATATATACATATATACATATATACATATATACATAAGTTGACTTCGGTCGTGGATCAGTAATTGATCCTTAGTTGGGTTTCAAATGGAGTTATAGGCTTCCCCTGCCTTGTCACCTTGAAAGTAAAATTTCCTGGGATACCACGTCTTCGATCACGTAAATCACATCTTCGATTGCCGTGTTGTCAGCATGGTCGTCCTGATGGTGTAGTGGTCATCACACCCGACTAGTATACGGAGGGGGCGTGGGTTCAAATCCCGTAATCCCTGTATATGAAGGGAGCCCTAATCTTGTAGTTACAAGCCTGATTGCGTAATCAGGCTTGTAGGGATGTAGGCTTGTAGGCTTGTAGGGATGAACTTGTAGTTTATTTGTTTTTTTTCTTCCATATATACTTCGCTCTACTTCTATGTATTGAGCACTGTTTTACGAAAATCAAGCTTCACACTTAGTTATATATATATATATATATATATAGTTGTTATATATATATGTTATATATATATATATATATAGTTATGTAGTTAGTTATATATATATATATAGTTATGTTTTTTAGTGATATATATATATATATATATATATATATATAACGGACAAATAAAAAAAAAATATATATATATATATACGTTATCAGTTATATACTTTTGGAACATTTTGTAAGAGTGCCTTATATATTCCAAAAAAACAACATTTAAAAAACCTCACTTGCAGTGTACTAAGGTTATCACATATGAGAGAGTTTATCACTTGTGGTTGGACATAGGTATAAATAATTTCTCCGCACCTGCTACGCAACAGCATGATCGCTGTTACATGACGGTGTTAAGACTGTTACATTATGGTTTTTTATGTTGTGGTTTTCGTATTCTTTAACCCTCAGCTTAAGATGATTGAACCTAAAAAAGAGCTTTCAAATGAGCACACTTTCGGCTCGCGTCCGTCTTGGTGGCCTCTGATGAGAAGAGGAGTTGCCTTTTGGATTGCAAAGGAGAACAATGTAAGGTTTCCTTTTCTTACGAATTTTGGCGCATTAAAAAGCAGTACAGTCTACATCTTTCAGTCTGTATTGATAATGCGTACCCTTTCTTGTCTGTTATGTCCAACTATTTTATTTGTCCGTTTAGAATGCTTATGGTTTAAGGTCTTTAAGAAACCAAAAACCACTGGCTTGAACCCATCTTTGTACTATAAGAACACTACCGTAAAAGCTCTATGAAGTCCCTGGTGTGCTTATTTAATTTCAGGCCTCATAAACGGGGGGCTTATTAGAGAGGGGGGGGGGGGGCTTATTTGAAATCTTAAACACGCCGTTTCCATCTTAAAATAGTTTTTTTGTACAAAATCAAACAACTGCTGTGAAACGTTCTTGTTTAATAAAGAGCAGCAAACAGTATTGTGTTTGAGTGTATATTTGTTTAAAAACAAACTCACTGGGCCGCATGAAGTGGATTTCGTAAGAGGCAATGGGAGAGACTAATTGCAAAATCCCTTGTCCCAAAGGAGGTGGGAGGAATATTAGAGAGGCGGGCTTATTACAAAAACCGACTTCCAAACGGGGGGCTTAGACGGGGGGGCTTAACAGAGCTTTTACATAATTGAATGCTTCATTCAACCCTTAACCGTTAGTTTGTGTAACAAAATGCGTGCATTGGGCCAAACGACTTCATACTCTGTAAAATGTGGTGTAAAAGACATCTTCAAAATTCGACCTGTGCAAAAACGTTTCCTGTGTCAGTGGTCGAAGAGTTTACTGTGCTCAACGTTACAGTAGCTTCCTGTCGGGAGACCTTCTTTTGGCTCGTCACGCAATCTCTCTTGGAGAGGAGATTGCGTGACGAGCCACAAGAAGGTCTGCGTAGGAGGCTACGTTACAACGTTGTTACAAGGTGTTTAATGTTCATTCTGTTTATGTGTGTGCTTGTTGCAACTGTTAACAGAAATTGCAACCCTTGGTCAAACGGTGTCAGTTTATAATCCTATATACCCTTGGTGCAAGATACCCGGCAGATACCCACAAAGCTGTGTCATGAATGAAAATGATATCATTTTGTGTTGTATTTTCTTTTCAGGCTCAAGTGTTCTGCATTGGCAATCCGTTCGTGTGGTGGGCGACCGCACTTTCTCTCCCTTTGTACTTCTGTCTTTTAGTGTTTTATTTATTGAGGAGAAGAAGAAAAGTACACGATCTGTCTGAAGGTATGTTTTCAGGAGAGGACATCTTACTAGCATGTGTTTGGCAACAATAAGAGACTGACAAGCAAAAGGGTGAAATAATGAATAGGAATGCCGAGAAACTGAAAACTTGTACGTTTGTGCTTATTTTGTTTTCGTTTGCATTCTCGCCAGTGTCGTCGTATTCACATCCTGGTCAGATGTAATGGGTTTTTATCTTTTCCAGAGTGATACTCTAGAAAATCGAACTAATATCTGTTTTTTTTTTTTCTGTTCGATGTTTTTCATACCGTAATCCATTTTCGTCCTTACCTTGTTTAGACATCTCCGCTTTCTGACGTGTTGAGTACTTCCTTATCCTGTGACACCAGATGCTATTTTCAGCTTTTGTTTTTATCCGCTGGGAAATACGCTTTCCGAACCCAAGATGGGACACGACTTCTGGGATGGGGGAAAGTAAGAGCTCAAAATAGTGTCTGTTCTCGCAGGTTATGGGTTCCTTAAATTTAAAACGATGTATAGAATAGTACTCTTCAAATCAAGCCTCGATTATGTAAGGTTTGGTTTACCACTGTAGCGTAAAATCCTTTGTTTTAGATTCCTGGCACCGGTTCGTTTTCTGTGGTGAGGCAGTGGTTTTGGGATATTTTCTCCACCTCGTTACGTTTTTCCCCATGGAGAGGACACTCTTCCTGCATCACTACCTCCCTGCGCTGTTCTTTAAAATTGTGCTCTTTCCGGTTTTGTTGAATCATGTTCATCAAGAAATCTTCAAGTAAGTTGATAATCTATAATCTCGTAGTTCAAACCACATAGCTTTCTTGGCTCGATCCCTAGATACTGCTTCCATTTCCCGTACCGGCATTTCTGTAACTTGGAGAGACATAGGTTTGAAATGGGCAGCTCTAACTCTTGATCGCCGCACCTGATGCTCTGAGCTTCATAGTCTCGCTCGGTGGTTAGGCTATCTATCGGGAGTGCAAAAGGAAATGGACAGGTCACGTGCATAATGCCCATCGCGGTTCTCAATTCCTCGGCTTGTTACTCGTTGGATATACCAATCCTTTCTCATAACATTGTTTTCATAGCCATTTCATTCGATCATACATCTTGTTTTCTTTGTGTAGATGGCCAGTTTCAACAAATAACCAGATAAAGTTCAGGCTCGAACGAGATGTGAACCTATTTCTTTGCGACTCAAGTGCTATGTTTTTTGCCAAATGATTGGCAGCTATCAAACAAACTGGTTGAGCCATTAATTATTGCTGTGCGGGTAGAGTCGCTTTTGATCTGTCAGGCAGCAAGACTTCGTTTAGTGAAACCAAGTGGTCATTTTCATTCACCAGGTATAAAGCACTACAGTGGATTCTGTATGCATGTTGTGGCTCCTTGGTTATTCTCGTGCTATGGGGATTTCACTTTTTCAGTCCTTTCACATACGGTAACACGGCCCTATCAGCAGCGGAAATCAATCAACGGAAATGGCTTAAAACATGGGACATGCTCTCTCACCCAAACACGTGACACAACGTGCACTTCTATTCATACCAAGCTTCCCTAACCGTGGACACTTCTGGGAATTGCGTAGTAAATCAAGAACATGGAGTACCATGCTCCAGGAAGCTTACATCTTTGAGATCGTTTGGGTGATCATAACGTCACAACTGAGCTCATGCAAAGACGTCCATGAAACAGTTTAGTTTGTTGGCGAATTCAGAAGTGTTTCCATTCAAATGAAAGCTTTTGGGCAGTGTTTTGATGCGGTGCCATTCGCTGTTTTTCTTCTTTTAAGACAGTTGTATTATTTTTCTAATTTTATACTTTAGAGCAACTCTTGGAAGTGAAACGGGTAATTTGTTGTGGATGTTTTGCCTCCAAAACAGTAAAAGGTTTCCAAGCGAAGATCACTGAAAGACCGGGTACCTTTTGACAACTCATTGGTGGTGAGTCTCTGTCCAGTGGACACTATTACGCTAAATCCACTGGAGGACCTTATTCGCCCCTTAAACAACCGCAGTCGGTAGTGTGGTGGAAGACAGGAACTTGCAATTCCAGACAGAACCGTGTCGTAGATAGTACTATCCAAGCGCGGGGCTAGCGTGTTTCTTTGATTTAAATAAAGTATACCACACCACACCACACCACACCACACCACACCAGGTGCATTACAGGGTCATGACAGTGTACGTAGTGCTCAGTTTAGTGTTTTGAGACAAGCATTGTAAAGTCGCCTAAAAATCCTTTGTCACAGCTGTTGTTTGTGTGTTGGTGTTAACCATGCGTTCAAATTACAGTTAAGTGATGGTGTGTGAATGTAGAAACTAGGGTCGGTCTCTGCTGTGTGAAGTATTGCAACTCTGTTAATAACAACAATAATAACTGTCTGTGCTAATCGTCCTCGCAAAATACAGCAAGGACGCAGCTCAACAAGGTCGAACCGAAAGCATATACAAGGCGCCTCTGGCAGCCGCTATACGGTCTGTTAGTGTGGTTTTCAGTTGAGTGTCGAAAGTAATTACGGTTTTACTTTGGTTTTACATTGCTTCGCTCTGTGATTGGCCAGGAAAACGCGCGCCACTTTCTCAGCCAATGAGAAGCAAAACCAAAACCAATCGTGACTTGGACGCGCGTATTTTCCCGCGCTTTACGCCGGCTACATGTAATTGGTTCGTATTTTGATTGGCTCAATGCATTGCTTACTGCTGTTGTGATTGGTCAGAGTAATTGCTTTGGTTTTGGTTTTACGACACTCGATTGAAAAGCGCTCTAATCGACTAATTAACAATTAGATTATGAGCTGGAGATTTCTATCGCGCAGCCCTCGTCAGCTATCACGCATAGAAATCGACAGCGAATAATCTAATTGTTTTAGTATAAATCTACTAGTCGTTCCAAACTAAACAAGTAAATTATGTAAACCCCAGTGGCAAACACTTCGAAAACGCGACGAAGCGGCCGCCATTTTGTCGACAAAGAGAACGGCATTCGTGATAGAACGCTAGAAGATAGATTTATATTAATACGGGACACATACAGTTTATCCAGAAGCGTTTCCGATTATTGACCGCCTATATGAACATTGCGTTAGCACACTGGTACTAATCTGAACACTCCTGAAGGTCCATCTAGTTTGGCTCTATTGTAAAAACTAGATACCAACCAGACGACGTTCAACCTAAAGCAATGAAAGGCGACTTTACGACAAAGTGCAAGTTCACTAGTCTCCGCCTCTTCAATCGATCTTTCTGCTAAATAGCCTTGGATTCCAGACAACAGGTTTTGCCCTCTCGCTGCTTTTCTTATACCCTGGGTGCCAGAGGTTATTTTTTTCGTTTAAAACCTCTGGCACCCAGCGTACTTTTTTTTAGGACCCGTTGTATATTTAAAGGTTAAAAATGTAGGCCAAAGAAGATACAACTTGTTGGTTGAGTAAATGAAATTATTTGTTGGAGATAGCAATTAAAGAACAAAACTCTATGTGCAGCAGTACTCCTTGTATTTTTACGTTAAAAGTTCTTTAGCGAAAGACGTCCGTATCCCCTAAAGTTACCGTAAAAAATACCACTTAGCAAGGAAATGCATGGGTTACACAGTGGTCAGATACGTCTTCAATTCTCTTGGTGAGTTTTTGTGTACACTAGTACAAACATCGGAACATTATGGATTTTTAGAATATAAACCTCTGCTACTTTTGAAAAGTAAATGAGGCTTTATGTCTTACTGTAAAAAAGCTTGGGTCACGCAAGTATACTAATACAAACATGGGTACATTGTGGATTTTTAGAATATAAACTTTTACTCTGATGCTCTATGTATTGTTGCACTGATTTCCTTTTCAGTTTTATACCATAACTGCTGTTTTGCAAGAAACACCTGAGATGATTGTTTTGTTCTAAGGATCGAAACTCCAACTAAAATCATTGAGCCATTGAAGAATGTAAACATGGTCTGTTATATTTATATGTATTTATTAAATAGAAATACAAGGCTCTCGATGCGGGTTTTTGAACGTCTTTTTATTTTGATTATTTATTTATTTACTCCTCTTAATTAAAAAGAGGACTTTTTATTAATTTATGCACTCCCACGCTACTCAACACTGATTCCTCTAAACTTTGCGTTATTCTGACGAATGATTGTAAAGTGATTTGTGATTATTGAAGGCGCCAAAGAGACGCTGAAATGTAAAAAGCCCGTTACAAAAGCCTGAAGGCATCACGCCATACTACCACGGCTCTTTCCTTAGCCTCCTTCGCAGACGTCTTTGGGCTCGTCACGCGTTCCTTGCCCACGAACGTCTGCTGAACTGAACTGCCACTTCCGTTCGCGGCGGTTAGCCAATCATAGTTCGTTTTCCAATTTTTTGAAAGTAGGACTTCGACCCCGGGGTTATTTTCACAGACGATGCACGTGAATCGGGTGTCGATTTCCATTCTTACGCAGCTCGTTATTGGTTTCTTCAAAACAAAGGCTAACCGCCGGCGAACGGAAATGGCAGTTCAGTTCAGCAGACGTTCGTGGGGAAGGAACGCGTGACGAGCCCAAAGACGTCTGCGAAGGAGGCTACCCTTTCCTTGCATTGCAGATGATTTTCTTCTGGGTCTTGAACTACAATTGTGGACATAAATTTGACAAAATTGCGTTTCGAAGCGTTTCTAGTAGACTTTGGAAAAAGTCCTTCGTCCTGACTTGTGGCATGTCTTCTAGGTGCAAAAGATAGTGCAAGATTATCAAGAGAGTGAGAGACTAACCAAAAGTACTTACTGCGTTAAGAATATCGTAGAGAAATATCTGACTTACTCCTTTTTTTAGTCCAGAAACGGTCTTGTATCTACTGAAGTTAGTATCTATTCATCAAAGCGTATATCCTATACGCTTTTATATTGTTTTTTCTTTCTCGGATAAATTCGCTGTACAACTTCTCTTGTAGGAGAGGCCACCTCGCAGGATAATATAAAAGTATAATTTGGTGCTGTGTGAGTGCGGCATGACAGATTCAGGATTGTTTAAATAAAAATTCTAACATTTTTTTTCTTGAAGGTAAGAAAACTTGCTGTACAGGTAATTCAAGTAGGGAGAGAATTCCAAATCATAGGACCTTGAAAGAGAATTGTAAATTGCTTTATATGTGTACGACAGAAATGAGGGCGGTAACATCCGGCTGTTCTGGTGCCATAATTATGATTTTGACTACTTGTATCAAACAAGTTGAGGAACATTGGAGGCAACAATTGATTGTGATAATAAAACATAAACTTGGCTATTTGAAATTAGTTCACTTGAAAAATATCGAGGATACCTAATTTAGCAAACAATGGAACAGAATGTGCTCGATGAATCGGAATTGGTGACGGCTTGCACAGCACGCTTTTGCAGTATGAAAATCCTATTTAAGTTGGACACATTGCAATACCGTTTTTTATCTGCTTGTAGCTTATGGCTGGTCGTAGTAGGGAGTCAGATCGCAGTTGGAACGCAAGTTCTGTTTCTCTCCCAACCTCGTCACAATCTGAATTTTACTTCGATTTATTGTAGTTTAACCATGGTGACGAATTCATTAAATTAAATTTCAATTTGCATACAAAGACTTTTGTAAAAATGAAAAAATTCACGTGACTTATAGGATATTTCGTGACATAACACTCGAAAGCATATGTAACATTGTTATATAACACGAACACGGCACACTAAATCCCCCCTCCCCCTCCCCGTTCGAATTAGCCTAATTACATTATGTTTTCGTTTGGGTTAATTACTGGCAGTAATGGACACCGTAAAAGACCTTGTTTTGACGAGGGCCGCAATTTTGATCACAGTTAAGGATAATTGTCAATTTAAACTTGAGACAGAGATAAACATACCTTATTATAGGAAATTAACGTTTCATGAAATTAACGCGAATTTTACAAATTCGCGTTAATTTTTGTTAGCTTCATTTCCGCGTCATTAATTAAGTGGTTAATTGTAATTAATTTATAATTCTCTCATTTGTAATTTTTAATTCTATTGAGCTGAAAAACCCACTTAGGGAGCATCAATAAAGTATGTATGTATGTATGTATGGTGCATTAATTTCCGAAATTTCAATTCATTTTGCCTCAAAATCAACCTCGCTGCCAAGACTTTTGCCCTCACAATCTCGATACACTCCAGGCACTCTAGGAAACAATAGTTGTTTTTCGCGTACTTTATTTCATATCAATCTTTCAGTTTAATCATTATTAACATTTTTGAAAAAGGAAAAAAAGCATTCTTTCATCAGGGTAGAAATCCGCCGGTATTATGGACACTAAAGAACACTCGAAGTGGCCAGATTCCTTCGCAAAACCTCCACATTTAGAGACAATTCCACGAACATCGTATGTATTATGGATTTTTACACTTGATCTTTTTACGCTGATCAGGCTGTCGCAACAAATTCTGTTTCTCTGTGTAAGTCGCGTTAATTTCGAGTGTAGCTAAAGGTCGTGGGTCGTGGGTAGAGGTCGTGGGTGTGAGTCGTGGGTGTGGGTAAATGTCGTGGGTGTGGGTCGTGGGTCGGTTGTTTGTGCATGCCGTGGGTAAAACAAAGTCTTGGATAATTTTTTTTTTTCAATAGTGAAAGGTATGCATGCATCGCAATCAAATCCAGCTTAATTGTTTATAATAATAAACTACGGAGAGAAAAATAGCTTAGAAGAGGGTCAGGAATATAGGGAAATGGGAAAACAAATTCTTTCTTTTTGCTTTCTTTTTTCCAGTGTTAGTTTTTTTACTCACTAATGTGAGCAACATAGTAACACAGAGTAACATGACTGACAAAGTTTGTGAGTTTAATAGTGTCACAGCTATCGTGTTAATGCGTACCAGAATTTTAAAATCAACAAACGTTCAACAAGCTATCCACTTTACAAGTAGATAATACGACGTTTTTCTTTGCAAGAAATTAAAACACAACTTCTACCGCCACCGTGTAACAATAAGAATACAGTTATGAATACTAAAATAACGAAACTTCAGTAGGTGAAGAGTGCTTGAAAATTACATTGGAAGTTTTTGACAAGGTGGAATGTGACCACCGTGAGAAAGGGGAGGGGTAGCTCGGAAAGCACACGATAAAGCGTTCTCACGCGGTCCAGATTCTGGCGAAAAAAAGGACAAATTTTTAACTGCCGACGTCGTTTCGCGTCCATGATGATGCACTGATGCACTGATTTTTGGCCCACTTCTTATTCTGGAAAGACGGAGAGGAAAAACGAAATAGGGTAGCTCATGCCATAAAGCGGCACGATTCTGATTGAATGATTTTACAGCCAGATTTTTAACAGATACATTCTTTTGGGAGCCATGGTTTTAGTAGCCTCCTTCGCAGACGCTGTTTTTGGCTTGTCACGCAATCTTTCCTCCCCACGGCGGTTGGTGAGGAAAGATTGCTGCGAAGGAGGCTGTGGTCTTAGCTGATGGCTTTACCGCGGCTTCCATAAATTCCTGTCCCAATGTACAGTGGAATAATGTAAACAATAACCACTGTAGAGTTCACAAAACTCTCAAATGCAAAATATCGAGAAATGCACAGATACTCGGCAAATTTATCATTTTATCATATCGTTACCATTCTTCGTTCGCTCCTGTTTCTTTGTTTGTTTGGTTTCTTTTTCCTACAATAAGGTACCTCTAGGTCCAATTAGTTGATTAAATACGTTGAGCAAACAATTTTTACGAAGAAAAACAGACTTATCGTACTTGGAAAACGGGTGATTAATTCAGGAAAAACAACCCATGTTAGGCAGTAGAAAGAGGAAGGGAAAAGGAAAATTAGGCGCGCGCTTCGATCGAGCGGAGAGAGCGTGGGGCGCAGCTGCACGGAGGGAAAAGGAAAGCTTTCTTCTTCAATTCCCTTCCCTCGCGTTCCCATCGCTTCGCGCGTGTGCGCCCGATTTCCCCGTTCCCTTCCCCGTTCAAGCTCCTGCCACACAGGCTAATGTTTGGTCGGTCGGATTAAAAACAATGCCTACCCGTAGCCTACCCGTAAATTTAAGAAAATCAGACTCTCTTGGATATTTTAAAAGGGAACTTGACAAAATTTACAACAATTGTCAGTCGGGCTCCCACACGGCAATCTTGTAAGACAGTGTTATTTTAATTAATATTTTTATTAATGTAATATATACTGAAGATTTTACCGTGTATAAACAAATAAAGTGTGTAATGCCTCCACGGTCGGTCGGTCGGTCGGTCGGTCGGACGACGCTAAATGGAGAAAAATGGGGATAGCCTTAATGAGGTTTGTTATTGTTAATGAATCCAGTTTATTGACGTATTCGATACTCCCCTCTAATTTGTTTTCGAACGAGGCGCACTTTATCTACCGCCCTTCCTTTTGACTTGAACAGTCTGCTTCCACAGATGAGAAAAATGATTACTTTTCTGAGAAATTTCAGTAATGCTGAGGACTCAATTCAGCAAGCAAAAAAAAAAAAAATAGCAAAGTAATTTAACAATTCAGAAAAGCCGACTTTCTGAGCTTGATCTTGCAATTAATGAAATATGACTGGAAATGTTTTTTTTTTAACAAACAACATTTTGTTCCATGGCGGCATATGTTTTGTCGGCATAGGTTTTCTCGTAATACACGAGCGATTACGCCCAACGAAATTGATTTTCATTTCAAACATTAATTGACCATTACACAACGATTTCTAGAACAATCAGTCATTCGAAGGCCAACCACGATGCGAGCAAGTCAGAAGCAAACTTTCAACTTAGAGTTCTGCCACATCTTCAAGAAAAGACAAGAGTTCATATGGGGCTTTGACGATAGTTCAGAACGCAATGATAGTCCATCTCGTGGAAAAAAGTCATCGCAAGTTTCCGTCAGAATGCCAACAATCGAGGAACAAACGCTTGTCACCAATCCTGGCAATGGTGACACTGAACAGTTCCACAGAACAGTCTGCCATAGAATAAACCCTCCACAAGAAGATGACGAGGGACGGATGCACCGGATGGTGTCTTCGGAACAGCAACGATCTCCATGGTACTGTGGCCAGGAAGGTAGTCCACGCTATTCACACCACCAATCAGAATATCAAAGCGGTTCAACCCTCCAGGCAAACACTCAAGGCTCTTTACCTCACAGAGCTGGTGGCTATTCACTTCAGCCAACAAAACCTCATGGCGGTTCATACGGTCTGCTTTCAGCAAACAGTCAGCGCTATTCACGACCCACAGAGAGATCCGCAGTCACTCCATGCTGTTCACACCACCAAACTCAACCAAACAACCGAGGTTCTTCAAACCACCAATCTCATTATAATTACAGCAAAGAAAAGTGGTCCAGAATTCAAACTACGAGGATGCAGGTCTTGAAGCAAAACACCCAAATGAAAACGGAGCGTTTCGCACCGCAGGAAATAGACGGGAACAACAGCCGAGAAATCACCCGCCCATCACCACCACAGCGGATCCTCAGACGCAGGGTCACCATAGTAAACAGTCATTACGAGTTGGACAGGATTCACGATCACGGACTCCAGCCAATGATAGATGTGCACGGAACTGGTCAACAGCAGATTCGTAGGGGAAGAAATGCACACGAACGACGGCGAATTGGAGTTTGCCGTGAGACAGATGAAAGCAAACAGCAGCGAATATTCGCCCGAGTCCTGAAGAAACGTTTTTAACGATCGTCACAAAACTAAACTTTGCATTCTACTCCGAGTTCAATCACTCGGTACACTGGTGGATGCATAGAAGAAAGAAAGTTGCTGGCGGAATGTTTCCACATAATCAGTTTCAAAATAATAACTCTTTTTAATTAATAGTTTATTTCCTCGTATTTTGATTTACGAAACAAACTGCTAATAAACTAGTTTCATTCATTCTTGTTATCTTAACTCCTTGATTTGCTTCCAGAATAAAGAGTAGCGAGATAAAAAACATGACATTAACTCACAATAATTTGCATTTGATAATGGTGACATGTCGTCGCCGAAACGTCATGTTTTTATCTCGCTACTCTTTATTCTGAAATCTTTTTCAAAACCTTTCGTTATTAAATGATTTGCTTTCGCAATAAAACTACTATAACATTTTACGGTCACGCAAAATAAAGCTTGTTGTTGTCGTTATAGATCAGAGGCCTAACAATGCTTGCCGCAGAATGTTAATGGTAAGGCCTTTGCGTTACCGAACTGATAAGTGGTTGATTGCCAGGAATATGACGGTAAATAGTCTTTACTTTGACTGTACGAAGAAACATTAATTGTTACATTTGATTGCTAAACTATAAAATGCTTGTTAAAGTAGTCGTAAATGCAGGGGGTTTGTTTGTTCATTGTCCTCAGTTAACAATATGTAGGATTTTTAAAAACATTTTCGAATCTTCCCTCTACCTCTTTCGCGCTCGTCCTTCCCGTCTCCCTGCTTCCCAGCACTGTATCGAACTTTTAATCCTCTGTTCACAGAAAACTCAAAGGTGTTATGCATATGTTATGGAAGTATACTCTGCGAAGACAAAAGTTTCACCTGAGGACCAACCCTTACGGCTACTAAAATCAGCGAGAAAACGTGCCTCAAAAAAGGGAACGAATTGTCTTTTTAAAAGTACATGACCTGATTTATCGTCGAGTTTATCGTATTATGTCCATCGCAAGTGAAAAAAAAATGGAGGCAAGGCGGTACTGTGAGTCGAACCGGGAGTAAAGGGGCGGGAAATGGGATTTCGAAAAGGTTGGAATTCCACAATACTGCGCATTGTGCTCAATAGTAATTAAATATGGATGCGGCATTCCACTAGAAATGGGTGGACTACGGAATGAAATATGTACTGGAAGTGAACAGTTCACACCCGCTGTGCCGCTCCCCACGGACTTGAGCGACCTGTAAAATTATTGTAATTTACAGGTGTATAATCCTATAAACAAAATATTTGAGCTATTTCAGCGCCTTTCTCAAGTCATGGGCTTTAAGCCTTGACCAAACGGACTCACAAGTAGTCGCAAGTTGAACTTACGTCCAGACTTGCGTTGGGTGGCCAAACGGACTCGCAAATTTCCTCGCAAGTACACACAAGTCACAAAAAAAAAAAACATCAAGACTACATATCCTGTATTTCATTGGCTAACAGGTTGCTATAACAACGCATGGGCGTCACTCAACTTGCGTTGACTTGGGCTGGGTGGCCAAACAGTGAAAAACTTCCGTCGACTTGCGTGAAAATGTAAGCAAGTCATCGCAAGTGCGCTCAAGTCCTGGCCAAACGGAGTCGCAAGTAGACCCAGGCTTTCATCTTGCGCCCACTTGCGATTCCGTTTGGCCAGGGCTTTAGATCGTGCTAAAGGCACGTGCGTGTGTGAAATACTTCCATACTTCCATACTTCCATACTTCCTTCTCTACTCTGTTCCGAGAGGTTTTTCTCCGGGTACTCCGGTTTTCCCCTCTCCACAAAAACCAACATTTGATTTGATTTATTTAGAGTTGATTTGATTTTATATATGTGAGGCGCATTTGAAAATTGTATAATTGAATTTGCGCCATATAAATAAATATTATTATTATTTATTATACATGGCTTTTATTATATAAGGTAATTAGATAATGCAACGTTATAATTCTATAATTGTAGAGTATTAGGTTCAAGTCACGTGTAGGTGGGAAAAATGTTAAGGATAAATCGCCGAATGAAAGTACTTTTATATTGCCGCTGGGAACCTCAGTAAATCAGAAAGAGAAACAAAGGATAAATGTTAATAACAGCAAACATATAACTCCGGAAAGTCAAAATTAAAAAAAATTGATAAACATCTTTTGCTTGAAAACAGATTTCACTGAATGGAGGCAGCAATTCCATAAAGACATCTTGAAAGAAGACCGGCCCACTAATAAATATTAACGCAACGCTTTCTTGCGTCTGTCTGTCATTTGAAAGCGGAGCTGGTCAGACGCACGCTTCCATGCCACTGCCATACAACATTCACCTGATAGAAAAAGAGTTAACATGGAACTTAACGATTTAAGTTTCGACTTAAACATTTTCAGTGTCGCGGAAGAAATTTGACGCAGACTTCAATCAGAGTACCTACGATTCAGCACCACAGAAACAAAATCAGAAGTAGCAATGACGAATGAATGAGTTTGATTGTAGACCTTCTTAGACCGATGAATATCTATTTTTCTCCGGGTCTTGACCAGGCGTTTTTAAAGATCCTCAGCCGAGCCGTGATCCCTATACTGACTTAATTGACTCAGTCAGTGAAGTCTTAGCTTTTAGAATACTTAAATCTGCGAATTTTACTTTCATATGTAAATTATGGTTAGTTCTTAATTTTTATTGTAATGAGCACATACCCATTTGGAATTTGCGCACTACAAATGCTGTTTCACTGTTATCATCATCATCATCATCATTATCATCATCATTATTAAAAATTATCATTATTTAAAATTCTCTTAAATATATTACTTATTCGGCTGTAAAAACAAAATTCATTGACTGTCACTTCATAACTTTAACAGTCCAGACAATATGACTGAAGAGATATTCTCCGGGTCTTGATCGTGATCAGGCGTTTTTAAAGATCCTCAGCCGAGCCGTGATCACTATACTGACTCAGTTAGTGAAGTCTTAGCTTTTAGAATATTTAAATCTGCGAATTTTACCTTCATATGTAAATTTGACACTATTTATTATGGTTTAAGTTCTTAATTTTTATTGTAATGCGGACATACCCATTTGTAGTAGTAGTATTGTAGAAAAGAAAATTATTGCAGCGGTAGTCATTGTTTCCCGATTTTGGGTGTAATATTGAATTGTTGTTTATCGTTAGCATACTGAATTGTACTGAATTGTACTCCACTCAGTTCTACTACCATTACTGATTAATCGTAGTAGCCATCCACGCGTAATATGCACCTTGTTAAATACGTTTTCCTCTCGTCTGTGCGAGTTTCTTGGTCAGTAAGCGCAGCACAACATTGTACTCGCAATGGAATCACAAGTCTAGTGCAAAGGGTATTTTGTCTCCCTAGCTTCTGTTACAATAATTGCTCTCCAAAAACGAAGGTTGTATTTTCTAATCCATGACGCCGTGAGTATGTAGTAGTATTGTCGGGATTAAACAAATACCGTTTTTTCGTGGGGGCCCTATTTCAAAGAATTGAGTCTACCAACATCAACTTCCTCCTAACCGTCGGACGTTAATGTTGGTAGACTCAATTCTTTGAAATAGGACTCCCACGAAAAACGGTATTTGTTGTAATCCCGATAATACTACTCGGGTGGAAAGGGGAGGGATCGCGCAGAAAAAGAAGAGGAACAGGAGGGTAAATCAAGAAAGCAGGCTGAATTGAGTCGGTACGAAGGTGGCGGGTCGGCTATGAGAGAGAGGGGGATGTGGGGATGAGCGATGGCGGCGTGGCTGAAACAACACAACATCTGCCTTGCATTGATGGCGGAAATTGACAAGTGGCTGGAAACAAACAGGATTCCATGGACTACAAACCAATGCAACACGTGCATATGTTGCTTCCCCATGGAAATACATCAAGAAAACAAATGAAACAGCTTTCATTGATACTTGCGCCTATCTTTCTTACAAAGTTCTTCATTCTCTCCCACCTGATGAAAAAGAGTCATTGGTTGACAGCAGAGGGGTCTTATGATACAGTTCGTTGAACATTTGCATCACAAGATAAATGGGTTCACCACCTTCCTCGATCTTGAGCTGAGAGAAAAAATTCTCTCCCACTTCATTCAAAAACAACTGAGGGAATGGGAGAAAAGGGGATGGGGTTGGGTGCACGATGAACTTTTGGCTCCTTTGCTTCGTTTCATGTTTCCCCATTTTTTCCCTGACGAATAATGAAGCAAAACGGCCTATTAGAGAGAAGGATGTATGGGGTACAAGTGATGGCAGTGGATATGGCTCATGCTCTTCCACCAGAGTTGAGAGAAATGATTTGCAAGGTTGTTGTTCAAGCCAAACTTCAGCACAAAAAAGAGATGGGGTGGGACGATGTTAATGAGATTATCCTCTTATTTTTAGACATGTTATTTTTTGCGGGGATTTCATGAAGGATCAACTTGTTAATTTTTGTGGAGGTTTTATGGCAGAAAGATTTGGACTACTTAAACATGTGATAAAGTCTGAAGAACATTGGTTGGGGAGTTGTAAGGCTGAGGATGTGTACATTGAGAAACTTATTGCCAAATTTGGTAAAATACCAGATCATTATTAAGAAAACAAAATTTCAAAGAGCCTCTTTTTCTGTTTGGTTAAAATGATGCGGCGCAGCCCTTTTAAAGAAAAACATTTCTGCTAATATGGATCTCAGTCACTTGCCACCTGAGTTAAGAGAGAAAAAATGCTCGCTGAAGTGGTAAAACAAAAAGTGAAGGAGCGTTCAAAAATAGGGTGAGACGATGTTCATGAAGATATTCATGATATTTTCATTGTTCAACCACCTTTTTGTCCGGAACAAGGTTTTCTTTCAAAAATCACTGAATGTAAGAAATACCGAAATTGTGATCATTACAGTGGCTTGTGTGTTTTATGTTGGCAAGAAAAAAAACCTTTTGCACCGAATTTACCCTCTTGAAAAAATTCGTAATCTGTATTTCAGGTGGTGTGGTGGTTGTTTAGCCTATTGAAGAATAGAGCTCACAAGGCAAATGAATCTTGAAGGCCGGGTTCGGTGTTTACCTCCCGAGCTGCGGGAAAAAATATGTGGTTTTATGGTTCAATCATATCATTTATTGAAGCGAGAAAAATTGCTGGTTGGGACGAAGTTCACAACGAACTCTTGCTGTTTTTTGATGAAGCCACTTTCTGTGAAATCATGGGATTTCCCACGAAAATAACTGTTTGCAGAAAATGCAGCCGTTGTATTTAGAATGGTCTTTGCTGGGCTTGCCTTCAAAAAATAAGGTCCACTCAGTGGTACTTTCAAAGTACGACGTATGCCATTTTGAAGACAAATGGCTTGTTGCAATATAGGAATGATCACTGGGTATTGGTTGCTCCTGTGCTTGCTGAAAGAAAAAAATTCCCCAAACAGGGAAATAATTGAAGAGGTGCGAAGGGAGGTGGAAGAGCTCAAACACCAAGACCAAGTTTCTCCTTCGCGTTGATGGCGTTTCTGGCCAACACGTGGCCCCACTGTCTTTGTTTCCACGGAATTGAGTCAAGAGATTTGACCACTTTGCGGTCGGCAGCATGCTTGCACTTTTTTCGTCCTCTCCGTACTTCTTCGCGCGAAAACCACAACTGCTGTAATCAACATCATGTTACACTGCCACCGCATCAGTGGAGCCGCTGGGCTGTTGAAAAATTTGTAGGATTTCTCCTGTTTCGGGATCGAAGGTCAGCTGGCTGGACAGGGGGTTGTAAGGTCCGGTATAGTTGTGGCTGGGGAGGGTCCAACCTTTTTTTGGCGCCGGCAGTTTCCCGATCAAGGCGTGGATGTCCACACCCGATCCGTAATAGTTTCGCATCGTTTTTCTGAGAACGTCCATGAACCCGTGGTGGTTTGGCACCGCTTTAGCGAAAGCTTTCAAAAACTTCGAGTCGGTTGCGAACTTGGGCACCAACACACCCTGAAACGAAGCGGGGGTCGACGAAATCCCCAAGGCCTGCGCCGACAAGCCCTCTACCGTAGCCCTTCCATTTTATCCACAAACCGTAGCTGCGGGTGCCGCCCTGCCGCTTGTAGTCAGCGTATTGGGGTTTGTATTCTGCCACCATCGCTCGCCCCTCTTTCGCAGAAACTTCAGGCCCCTTGAAAAGATTTGGATTGGACACAACATCCCACAATTTCTTGAAATCAACGAACGGGAAAGGAACCGGAAGGCCGCGTCCATCAAGATCTTTCCTGTCGGTTTTGTAACGGATATTGGGCCGCACGTTTGTGGAAAGTTGGTCAAGCAGCTCGCGGCCCACCTTTCCAACCACGGGGGCGGCTTTCTTCATTCCGTAATTCAAAATTTTCTTTTTCACATCTGGATTGCGCAAGGCCTCCGAGGCATAATAACGGCCAGCTTCCACCCCCTTCTTTGCAAGGAAGGGAACCCCGTGTTGCAAAAACAGGTCAGTTGCTGTGCCAGCAAGGTCATCAAAAACACCAACGCCCTCTGCAAGAGAGGGCTCCGCTAGTTTTTTGGCAAGAAGCGGGTTTTTGTTATTCCACAAACCGCACACTTGACCTTGAGCAGTCTTCGGTTGTTTTTGGTTGTGACAACCTTTTCAGTCCCTTCCACATTCGGGGTTTTGCGTTTGTCCTTCACACAATAGACCTCCGGCATGGTTCACGCTATATTCAGGAAATAATTTTTCACAACCCGCTCGTTGTGATGCTCATCGGTGGAAAGCATTTTGAGAATGTCTTCAAAACTCGCGCCTCTGTTTCGTTCATTGAGGAAAAGCAGACAGAAGTACCCACACCGCACACTCCCGATCCACAGGATTTGGTTGTCGCTGCGAAGAAAAGTTGTGTTTCCCAACTTTCGCATTTCCTGTTCCCACTCATTTGGAGGCGGCAGGCCGAAAGAGTCGAAATATTCCATGTCTTTTCCCTTCCAACAACAAACCCAATGTGTGCCCAAACTTCCGAAATCATCCAGGTTGATGATGCAGGGTGAATGGTGCAAGGGCTTAGCCTCATTGCGCGAGAAGATGCCTTTGAGAGGGATGCCGAGATATTCGCACCAATTCATCAGGTCAACGTTGGAAAGCTGCACGTCCCTGAACTTCATTTTTTTTCCCCAGTCGACCATCGGGCGTTCCCAATCCTCCCAGCGACCCAGACAGGTGGAGGGCGCATTTACATTCCATTGTCCCTGGAGGGGGTGGAGGCAGGCGTGGGCGAGGGGGCGCCGAGCGGCGCTTCCGCACTTGCATTCCGCTTCCCAATATCTTTTGGACAAGGCCAATGGCAAGGGGAACGCCGATGGAAGCCAGCATGCCGAGAAACCCGCCGTATTGCGCGGCGCCACCCCCACGAACCATTCCCTTGCCAACAAGAAAGTTTTCAACCGCCTTTTTCTGGGCCGGAGAGAGCATCTGCGTGAGTTTGAATAGCTGCACCGCCTGGGGGCCGAAACCGTTTCCAAAAATTTTCTTCAACACTTTTTCCGCGCCGAAGGTGAGTCCCGCGGTTGCCAAAGCCTTGGCCGCGGGGGCGAGCAAAGGCCGGGCCAGACTGAGCGCGGTGGAAAAAAGGTTGCCCCCATGTTGCGCGGCAATTTTTCGGATTTATGTTTTGCTGATTTTCAGATCAGCGCCTTTTCCTTCCCCCGCCGCTTTTTGCATCCGGTTGATTTGAGTGGCGATCAACAAAAGGTCGTCGCCGTGTCAAACCTGGGGGTTTGGGTTTTGGGTTTGATGCGCAAAGTCACGGCACTTTTTCGGAGAACTGCCTGGCGAAGACTGCCTTTTTGACCCTCGGTCATCCCGATTTTGAAGGGGTGATACACCGTCGCCATCTTTTATCAGAGAAAAGAAATTTCGCCAGAGCCGAAGCTCAAACAACAACCAACTCGTTTCCAACCTGTTTTATGACAACCTTCCTCGTACAAAACAGCGGCAAACATTCTGTAATCCGCTGTGGCGGCTTGATTCAGCCAGTAGTTCAAAACCAGCTTTTTCTCATCCCCCGTCACACTTGGTGGGGCTGCCCGGAGATCGAAGTAAACGATCGGATAAAGCGTCGAGTAGTTGACCGCCTTCACCTGGGTTCCGGTGTTGTAGTCATTTTGTCTGTGGCTGTACTCAATCAAATCCTGGCGGATCCGCCTTTGGTCTTCTCCTTCATATTCCACCTCAGGGTAAAAGGTGCTGCCGTACTTGAGGCGGCATGTGGCCAACTTCGCTCCCCCATCGAGGGCAAAGGTGTCAAAGAAGTAGGGTTCGCTTGGATGTTGTTCACCGACGCCGTTTTTTGAATGAAGACGAAGACGTGTTTGGCATTTTTCACGCCAGAGGAAATCGTCCATTCCCCTTCCGCATCTCTTTTGTCGTGGCTGGGAATCAACATTTCTTTCAAGTAGCGCCACTGGGTCGGTTTCAGGAAGTTTTCATTTTTCAGTTTTCAGTTTCAAGTTTACATTTCTTTCAAGTAGCGCCACTGGGTCGGTTTCAGGAAGTTTTCATTGACAAGCTTTTGGCCCGCAGGCTTCATCTGCAATTTGGGGACCCACAACTCAAATTTTCGGACAACAATTCGGCGCGCGGTGCCGCCGTTTTGAAAAATCATTTCGTTGTCACCCTGCAGCTCGATGTTGAACGTGAGTTGCATCGGGGGCAAGAGCTTGTCCGCCAGGTCCTCAAAGAACGAAAAGCGGTTGAGTGGAATCCCTGTTTTCATGGGGTCTCCCGTGGGAAAGAAGCGCGCGGGCTCTGATGCCGAGGTTGGTTGCGGCGGCCGTTGTCACATTTGTGGCGTCGGTGTCGAAATACTAAAACTCGTCTTCGGCCACACTTTTGGCATAGTCGTCAGAATATTTCAACAGATTTCTGATGAAAATTATTTTGTGGATGCCGTTGGCTTCATACAGGTCTTTCCCCGCGGATGTCACCCTCATAGGTCTGATGAGAGAGAAAGAGCCGTTGACTGGGGCCGACTACGTGTCAAGCGCAAACAATGCCCCGTCGGCGGTAGCCTGAAATTGGAAATTAACCCGGATGTAGGCCTTGTACCAGTCGTAGATGACGTATCGGTTTCTCACCGTGAACACCAAATTGGTTTTCTCCTGCGCTTGCCCATTGGCCGGAAACGTGACGGGGGTGTCCAGATTGATTCACTCATAATCCACCCTCTCGAACAAGTGCGGCGCCCTGAACATCTCGATATATAAAGAACAAAAAAGTTTCAAAGTCGGTTTGCCAAAATTGGACTCAGTTTGAGCATTGCATCTGATCGGGGTGGGGCCGCGGGCCAGCGGCGTTTCCGCAACAACTGTCGAATTTTCCTGCCCACCTTCTCAGCCACCACAGCGGCTGATTCATTGAGTTTTGAACATTGGTTCATAGCGGTTTTGCGGTTTTTTTCGCAACCGGCCTCGCTTTTTTTTTGAGACGTTTGCCAATGTCCATGAGGGTGTCACGGACCACGCCCGTTCCTTTGTGTTTGACGCGATATCGGCGATATCAGTCGACGCCCCTTGTGATGTTTGGAATCGTGGTTTCCGTGAAACTCGTCGCGTCTTTCAAAACCTTTTTGTCGAACCCAAGCAATATGGCAAAATCCCCGGCAGAGAAGTCGAGCTCGTAATTTTGCGCCACCCCCACCACAACCCGGGTGATCGAGAAGTCGAAGTACAGATTGAAAATGTGCTTTTTGTCCGCGGCATCCGGGTCAACGAACCCTGTGTGCCCCTGCAAAAACCTGTTGATGTCTGTGTAATCGTACATCCCGTCAGGGAACGTCAACGTTTGCCAGGCTTCCTCTTTCTTCCTCCACTTGAGTTCGTTGTTGCCGTAGGCGGCCGCGACGTTGTACCAGGAGTACAACTGTAGCTCATGGTGAGCAGCGTATCGAGCGCGGCTTCCAATTTTCGCTGTGCGTCGAGCACAATCGGTGGGTTGAAAAGAATTTCAAAGTCGTGGGACTTTTGGGTGGCGCCATTTCTCTGCAGCCTCGCAAGGCTCGAGTAGAGCACCAGTTGGTACATCCTTTCAAGCTCGGCAGCGGCTTCTGCCTGTTGCCGCCGTTTTTTCAGTGGTATGGCGGCTTGCGCAACAATATATAGGAAAATGAAAATTCCGAATTATGATCTCGATGTTGCTGCCGTAAATGGTTTCCGACAGGGCCATCCGGCCATGCCCGACGACGTTTTTCGGATGTTGATCTGCGGGCCAAGCAATTCAGGCAAAACGAACATCCTGCTGCACATGCTTTACGAGCTCTTGGAGTTTGACAAAGTCTTTCTCTTTTCGAAAAACCACCACCAGAACAATTATCAAGCCCTACTTCAGGACTTCGCGAAAAACATCGACCCCAAGGTGGGGTACGAGGTGATCGAGGTCCCTGGCGACGAATTGTCCCGCTTGAAGAATTGCCGCCCGACAACCAAAAAATCGTTGTGTTCGACGACTTGGTTTGCGAAAAAAACCAAAACGACATCATCAACTATTTCATAAACGGCCGGCACAGAAACTGCAGCGTCATTTATCTCACGCAGACTTATTACAAGGTCCCCAAAAACATCCGGGACAACTGCAGCCATTTGTGCCTTTTCAGCTTCCTCCCGAGGGAGAACAAATGAATCGCCGACGAGCTGGGGGTTGACCACAACCTACTGGACCGCGCCACCGACAAGATGTTTTCCTTCTTTTACTTCGACAAACCGAAAAAACTGATGAAAAAAATTTCGATGAAGATAAATATAGCATGGGGGCGTTTGCCAGACGGCTTGGTTTTTCCGAAGATTCAGAGCGCCAGCCCGCGGCCCCGATCTACTTAGAAAATGCTCTTAAGAGTTTCCAAAGAGTGAGATTATGACCGAGAGTCAAAACGTCGGAAATCAGGAATTGAAGACACGCGCTCCACACTCTGCGCACAAGTAGTGCTCATGAAAGCTATTAAAACCCACCTACTTTTAACATGCTCTTACAAGTTTTTAAAGAGTGACAGTATGACCTAGAGTCAAAATGTCGGAAATAAGGAATTGATGGGACGCTCTTCACACCGTGCGCACAAGTAGTATTCAGCACAGGAAAGAGAAGCCGCGAGGTTTGCGCTGATTACGGGGGTTGAAAGGCGACAAAGGCGATGCCGGCCCCCGCGGGCCACCAGGCTCGGCGACAGAGGCTTTTCTGAAACTCGACGGGAGCACACCAATGACCGGCGACATGGACATGGGAGAAAATCTCATCACTAACATGGGTTACCCCAAGGACATCCTCGATGCTGTGAACAAAAGCCACCTTGATTCGGAAATTGCGCAATGTTTGAAAACCGACGGCTCCAACCCCGCGTGGGGTGATTTGAACATGGCCGGAAATGCCATCCTCGATTTGAAAGACGCCGATTCCAGCACGCCTGTTGACAACGCCGTCGACAAAAAATCGTGGACGAGGGTTTGGAAGCCAAATTTGACGCGATTGCGCAACAAGACGAATATGAACAACAACACGATCGTGAATCTTGCTCCGCCGGAAAGCGCGGCGGACGCGGCAACCAAACGGTATGTCGATGAGCTTTTCGTCCGAAGAGACGGAAAGGAGCCAATGTTTGGAGACCTGGACGTGAGGGGCCACACTGTGACTGGCATAAGAAACGACGTCACGGACTTGTCCGTCGCTGTGAACAAAAGATACGTCGACTCAACGTTTTTGCCGAAAAACATGGCGGAAAACCTCGACATGAAAACAAAGAAGATCGAAAATCTCGGTGGGGCAACCGCGGATTCAGATGCCGTCGGCTTGAAAGTCATAAAGATGCAGTCCGGCGGGCAAAAAAACCCATTTGCCTACCTCATGGAAGATGACGATGAGTCCTCGGCTGAAAACAACATTCATGTCGCTATTGAAAATAAGGAATATACAGTTGGTATTTTTATAGACTTGTCTAGAGCCTTTGACACCGTTGATCATCAAATTTTAATTTCAAAACTAGAGCATTATGGTGTTCGAGGCACTGCACTTAGATGGTTTGAAAGCTATGTAAGCGATAGACAACAATATGTGGAATTTAATGCCGGTATTTGTTCGGATTCTTGCCAAATAAAGTGTGGGGTGCCTCAGGGCTCTATACTAGGCCCCCTCCTCTTTCTGCTCTATATAAATGATCTGTGTAATGTGTCAAAGGTGGTGGACTTTATTCTTTTTGCTGATGACACTAACATATTTTTTTCTCACAAAGATTTTAATTTACTTTCTGAAACCCTAAATTCTGAAATGTGTAAATTAACACAGTGGTGTCGAGCTAATAAGCTGTCAATTAACTTTAAAAAATCGAATTTTATGGTTTTTAGACCACGCCAAAGGAGGCAAACACTTGATCTATCTATTCAAATTGACAACAATAAGATTGATTGTGTGAAAGAAACAGTATTTTTAGGTGTTATCCTTGATGAGCATTTGTCATGGAAGCCTCACATTCTTAGTGTCTCTAGAAAAATATCAAAATCTATAGGCATTATTCATAAGTCAAGTTTTTGCCTTCCCAAAACTTCCTTACACTGTTTGTACTATAGTCTAGTTTACCCTTACTTAATATATTGTGTTTCAGTTTGGGGATCGACATATCAGAGTAATTTAAATCGCGTTATTCTTCTGCAAAAGAAGATGATAAGAATAATATCTAAAGTTCCTTTCGATTCCCACACTGATGTTCTTTTCAAAGAAAAGGAGATTTTGAAATTCTCTGACATTTATTTATACCAGATAGGTAAATTCATGTATCTATTCAAAAGAGGTTTACTTCCTAATTATTTTCGTGATATGTTAACTCTCGCAAGCCAGTTACATTCGCATTATACTAGAAATTGCAACCTTTTTTACATACTTCCCTGCCGAACTAATATTCGAAACTTCTCAATTCGGTTTCAAGGACCTAAGTTTTTCAACTCGTTAAGTCATGAAATTCAAAACAGTGAAAGCATCCGTTTGTTTGGGAAAAGACTTAAAAAATTCCTTCTTTCTTAGGCAAATATACTCATTGTTGAGCTACTTACTTCTTCTTTTCTTTTCTTTTTAAAATAATACATTTCATATTTCATGCTGTCCCCGTATTTCGTATGATGTATCCTATATTGTCAGGAAGCCTATAGTTCATAAGCCCCCGGCTTCTATATAGGCTTTCTTGTCATTACCACCTTACACATTTGTAGTCTATTGTCTTAAGTTTAAGTTATTATAAATTTCTTGTGTTTCGTATTTTTAAATTTTGTATTTTTATGTGGTTAATGGCAAAATAAATGGAAATGGAAAAAAATGGAAATGGATAGTCAACTTCGCCGCTTCCCCACACAGGATCATCAAAAACGCATATGAATTCACTCTCGTCAAAGACGCGGCCAGCGATGATTACCGCTCACGGATCAGTTTCAATCTCTTTCCGCTGCCGAAAGGGTATTACATGTTCGTGGTTGAGTACTTTCCGCCAGGAATGAAAAATGTCTCCGTGAGGGCAAGTGCCACCGTCATTTCCATCACGAGCCAAACCACGCGAACCTTCAGCGGCGCACACCCGCCATACACAAAAACCCTCATTCAGTTCCACCGGTGGAGCGACAACACCCCCAACTACATTTTCCTGGATCTGCACGGCTCAACTTCTGGTTCAACCACGGGCCACCTGGTTGTTTATGGGGTTTCTGGGTACGTTTCCAGCGTGGACTCGATCGTTTTCGACGTGGTTTGGGCTGTGGAAAATGGAATGATGACCATGCAAACCCCTTTGAATATGAATGGTGAGCTTCTCTTGTTGCCAAAACTGGGGACCGACTTGGATTTGAATTACAAAAAAGTTCACAGCGGCGGCCTGGCGTTGTTCCGCGGGTCTGTTACTGGGATGGTGATGGAAACCGCCCTGGAAATGGGTGGGTTGGCCCTTTATCAACCTAAACTGGGCAATGATTTGGATTTGGACGGGCGCAATGTGAAAGATGGGCGCGCAACGTTGTTTGGCGGAACGAACGGGCAGATGATGTTGCAGAGTGACCTGAACCTGAATGGTCAATACGTGGTCGATGGGAATACGTCATTGTTTGTTGGAACAAACGGGCAGATGACTTCGCCCGGGTCGAGTAAAGAAAATTGAGGACGCGCTACGCTTTCGCCTCAGGGGTGAGGCTTTCGTTGAAAAAGAGTTCCTTGAACACCTGAAAATGGTTGACTACTTCGTCAGCGACCACTACATGGAAATCCCTGAAAAACTCAAGGCGAAATACCACTAAGGTATTCGTCGCGGAGCGAAGGTCGGCAATTTGAACAAAGGCTGATCACGTTATTGATTCAAGTCCCACCACCATTCATCGAACCTTTCTTTCGCCCGGCGACGCGTTGCTGGGTGAATTTTTCGGCAACAGGATAGAGGTGTGCGAGAATTTCTTTTTTGCGCGGCCAAACTCCTTCTGGAACCGCTTCATTACTGAAAACTCAACTGATCAACGGGTTTTGTTTAAAACAGTATCAAAACTACTACAAAAGCAATCAACTGCACGGTATCCATCTTCTTGTAGTGATGCACTAGCTAATTCTTTCGCTGATTATTTCATTGACAAGATTGATCGTATCCATGCCACACTAATAGAGAAGAATTCTGCGCAAGGTAATGATGCTAATGATGTGATTCTTGGTAACCACGTGGAATGTAACTCTGTGTTTTCAGACTTTATTAATGTCAGTTACGAAGACATCAAGGGAATTGCATTGAGATCTATTAATAAATCCTGTGTACTTGATCCTCTGCCTGCAGTGGTAATGAAGGAATGTTTCAATTTACTAACACCTGTGTTGACTAATATAGTGAATACATCTTTATCTACTGGAGTTATGCCTGATGTCTTGAAGATTGCAGCTGTGACACCGACTTTAAAGAAACATAATGCTGATTTCACTAAATATGAAAGTTTTCGACCTATTTCTAATTTGAACTTTGTGTCCAAGCTTGTGGAAAAAGCGGTATGTGTTCAGCTTACAGATTATATTACATCTAATGGTCTTTCGGAAACGTTTCAATCCGCATACAAGTCATTTCACTCCACTGAAACGGCTCTACTGAGGGTTCAAAATGATATTCTTTGTGCTTTAGATCGTAATGAGTCGGTCATATTGGTACTTTTGGATCTGTCGGCGGCGTTTGATACGGTGGACCATACTCTTCTAGTGACACGGCTGTCTACTTGTTTTGGTTTTCAAGGAACTGTGCTTAAGTGGCTGAAATCATACCTGTCTTCACGTAAGCTGTTTGTTAAAGTTGGGAATAGTCATTCTTCACAACGTGCATTGAAGTGTGGTGTCCCTCAGGGATCAGTTCTGGGCCCTTTGTTGTATTTGTTATACACATCACCTATTGCGGACATAATAAATGATCATGGACTATCATACCATCTATATGCTGACGACACCCAATTATATATTACCTTTAAATCTACCAGCTTGAATGACATCCAACAAGTGAAGTTGAGAGTGGAATGCTGTGTGAGGGACATTGATGAATGGATGATAAGAAACTATCCTAAACTCAACCAGGACAAAACGGACCTTGTAGTCATCAGTTCCAGATTCCATCCTATGCCTGACATCGGTCACATTACTGTTGGTTCTGAGTGCATTGCACCTTGTGACTCTGATCGTAATTTAGGGGTTCAGTTTGATAGCATATTTAGTTTTGAGGAGCACATTAAGAACATTTGTAAATCATCATTCTATCATTTGAGAAATATTGCTAAAATCCGCAAGTACTTAAGCCAAGATACATGTGAAATCTTAGTCCATGCATTTATTAGTTCGAAACTTGATCACTGCAATTCCTTCTTACATGGCCTTCCTAAGTATCTGTTAGCTAGACTACAGGCAGTTCAGAATGCTGCAGCTCGTGTTGTCACACTGACACCGAAGCATGATCATATAACTCCTATTTTAATTAATCTTCATTGGTTACCAGTTGAGTTTAGAACAACTTTTAAAGTCCTTTTATTGGTATACAAGGCCCTTCATGGCCTTGCACCTTCTTATATTTCTGACCTTTTGAATTTTAAAACATACTCTAGGTCATTGCGTTCTTCATGTAAAGAATATTTAGTGGTTCCAAGAAGCAGATTGAAAACATATGGAGACAGAGCTTTCTCTATTGCAGGACCTAAATTGTGGAACGATTTACCTCTAGAGATTAGGAAATGTGCTTCAGTGGCAACTTTTAAGCAATTTCTTAAAACTTTTTTATTTAAGTTAGCATATAGGTTGTGAGATTCCTTTTCTTTTAAGATGTTTTTGATTTATATAGTAGATAACTTAGGCTATATTTAAATTATATTGTATATTGTAGATTTTTATATTCCATTTTGTAATTAGGTAGCGCTTTGGACAATTATTGGATTTTAGCGCTATATAAATAAAATTATTATTATTATTATCATTAAAAAGCAAACGAAATTCATCGACCTGGGGAAGAGAAACTCCCTGAAATTTCGGATGAGGTTTCCCAAAAACTTCCACCGAGACGGGGCGCTCACTTCTCGCCCGGCAACCGAAATGGTGTTGACGCCGTCGAGGATTTCGTGTTTCTCGAGAATTTTGCGAAGGTGGGTGTATGAAACGGGTTTGGCTGTCCATCCCACCTCCTCCCTGGTTCTGGTTGGTGTGCCGAGCTCCTCAACCCTTTGGCAACATTGACAAACAAGTTCGAAATTCTCATGGTCCTCAACCATCTTTTTCCCGCAGCACACCCTTCCGGTTGCGTTCGCCATCTTTCCAACTGTTTTATAGGTTCAATGGAAACTCCTGCCTTGAAGCAGGAAATGCGCCTTTCAAAAATTTACTACAGCCCGAAAGGCTACTGGAAAGGGTTTGCCGCCGTGAAAAAATTGGCTCAAGCCGCAAAGGTTTCGGACCGTGTTGCGAAACAATGGTTGGAAAAGCAGGCTCTTAGGCAAATCTTTCTGCCCGCGCCGCGGCGCATTCCTCGACCGAAGTTTGACGTGCCAACACCCAACGCGGTGCACCAAGCCGACCTGCTCTTCATGCCGCATGATAAGGTGGGATGCAAAACTTTCAAATACGCGCTGACTGTGGTCGATGCGGCCAGCCGCTTCAAGGTAGCAGAGCTCCTGACTTCGAAAAATTCTGACGAAGTAGCTCGGGCCATTGAAAAAATTTACAAGCGCGGCCCTCTCAAATGGCCAAAGCTGCTGCAGGTGGACCCGGGGAGGGAGTACATGGGGGCGGTTTCCAGAGACATGGAGGCGCATGGAACGGGCATTCGACGTGGGCATGTGGAAGTGTACCGCGACCAGGCAGTTGTTGAACGCTTCAACCGCACTCTTGCTGAGCGTCTGTTCGGGCACCAGTACGCAGTCGAAATGCGGCTACCGGAGGGTGTGCGGTCTGTTGTGTGGGTGGCCAGGCTTCCCAGGGTTGTTGCTGCTCTCAACAACCAGACCACGCGGCTGACACAGCAAAAACCTGCGGACGCAATTCGAAAACAAACTGTTTTCGCACAAGCAGCAACTCCTTTCTTGAGACCTGTCGGTGCGGCCGAAAAAACGCTTCCCGATGGGATTGAAGTTCGCTATCTGTTTCAACCTGGGAAGTTGGAGGAGGGCACACGAAGAGCCACAGACCCTGTTTGGTCTTTGAAAGTGTTCAAGGTTGAAAGGGTCATGACCAAACCGAATCAGCCGGTGATGTACTGGTTGCACGATGGGCCTCAGCGCAGTTTCGTGCGTGAAGAGTTGATGGTTGTCCCCCCCAAACACCGAGCTCCCTCCTGTCGGCCTCGCTAATTCCCATCTTACGCATCTCTGCTTTCGCAAGTCTTATGAAATGTGTAAGTCAATCGGCTCAGTGTGAATTCCATCCGGCAAGACCCACCGTTTGTCGTAATACGCGCTCAGGCCCAGTTTGTGTTGCTCGTATGTCATCAATTGTCCGTTCTTCATTCAGAACCCTCTGTTTATGGCTCTGTCTTCTTCACCTTTCAACGCGGCTTTAAACCTTGCCCAGGTCAGCCGGTTCTGCGCTTTGGTCATTCCTTTTGTGCTGAGTTTGTCCGCCGTGGTGTCTGTTGCGAAACGGGCGCCTGGAGCGAGGGGAGGGGGGTGGGGGGGGGGGGGGGGGGGCTCGATTCCATTTTGCCGCTATACGTTTCTCCTCTTCACAAACAAACCTTGCCTTTCTCTCGGACAGATGGACCATGCGCTTACCCGCACATTCGCGTCGAAACAACTCTTCGCCCCAAGGCGTTGGAGTTTTGCTGAAATCTGGCTTTGCCTTGTCTTGATCCTCTATCAACTTCCCCAACTCTTTCTCTGTGAAGTCGTGTTTCTGCTCAGCAACGGTTACGAAGTAGCACTTCGAGGAGAGGGCGATCATCCTCTCCCCCACACACTCCAACTTGAAGATACCAGGGGTTCGTTTCGTTGCACTGCTCAACGATAGCCAACGATGCTTCTCTCTTTCGAACCGTTCTCGCATTTCTGGCTTGACCATGTCTTCGACGTTGCGCGAACTGGCCGCCATGTACAAACTGTCTGTGTCCATCTGGATCAGCTCGAAATCCCTCCGGTCCACGAACATGAACAAGAAATCGTAATAGAACTGCAACACCGCCAGCTTTGCCAGCTGATACACCGCAATACCAATCTGGAACGGGCGGTTAATCAAAATCTGTCGCTTACGGGATTCGATTTCGTACGCATCACCGACAACGTCAAAGTTCTTGAAGAATGGACTTCTAAGTGATTTGTCAACTGTTTTTCGTTCTCTTGTGTATTTCACGTTGGATTGGTTTTCTTTCTTTTCGATCAACTTGCCGTAAGCGCCGTTGCCGATCAGTTTGAACACATCTGCCAACAGAGCCTTGTCCTTGTCCTTGTCTCCTTCTTTCCTCGCTTCTGTGACTTGGTCGACAAACCAAGTGAATGGTTTTCTTGCGGTGTAATCAATGGTGCGGTAGACAGCTGTGACGACCGCTCCTTGTTGCAGATACCAAAGCAGTATTGGGGCGTAAAGCAAAGTTTTCTCTGTTTTCAAAGCGCCAACCAGCCTTCTTCCATTTTCCCTGTTTCGTTTGGTTTTTTTCATGAAGTCTTTCATGTGTTGCGGCACAACTTCTTCGGGGATTTCTTTGTTGACGAAGAATGGAGGCATTTCCTGGAACATCCCCCACAGCCTCTTCGGAATTTCAATGTCAACCTCTGCAAAATCGAATCATTCCTTTGTCAAAACCTTTTTCGAAAAGGTAGCTGCTTCTTTCAAGATTTGTTCTTGGGTGGCTGGGTTTTTGTCGTCGAATGCAGAGAAATGATGAACCTCTCCTTTCCCACGAGGCATTTCTTGCGCCATCGTTGACAATTACAAGGCGTTGGCGTCGTACCCCAGGATGGCCTCACATCTTTTTGGTTTTTTGCATTGGTGGTCGCGGATGAAGGTTTCTCCCGCTGCATGGTAGCTGGTAAATGCAATACTGGGTCCACCGACAACCGCACCCTTTAACCTTGTGTATTCTTCCTCATCTGGGTTCCACAACCCAGGGTTTTCCTTCTCTTTTGCAAGTTCGCGGAGTGCTTCGTCGAGAAGATAACGCAAACTGATGCCTGGGATTGATACAGCATCTTTCAACATGTCGATGTTTTTCTCTGCATAAAACTCTTTCATTTTGCTGATAGCTTCGATGCCAGGTCGCACATCCAAATTGTTGTAGTAGCGCAACCAATCTGCAAAGGTTTTCATTCCTTTCTCGCGAAACAACTTCTTGCATGATTTCCATTCACTGCGCGTCAGAATGAACTTCGCTTTTAACTTCGAATACCAGTGCGGATAATCTGGAAGACCGGGAAAGTCAAGCTTGTCGGATGAATAGAACCATTCGTATGGCAACCATGATTTCTGACCTGCACATATGAAAGCTTTTACCCAGGCGTCATAATTTGTTCCAGGGCCGAGATAGTTGATTATATCGAGAAATATCATTCCAGGCGTTCTGATGAACATTATTTTGTTGGCTGACTTTGCGACTTGAACGTCTCCTTCTGCATCGGTCATTTTACTCTGACACGAAATACTTTTACGAAAATTTAGTTTCAGTGGCACTTTAAGATCGCATTTTCCGCTGTTGAAGCGAAGCACGGGAACTTGGTAACACCAGTCGAATAGTTTTTGACGCGTGCTTTTGGGCAGATATTTCATGTCATCGGGGAGGAAGGTTTGAGCGACGTTTTCCCTGATTCTTTTTGCTCTGTCTTCCAACTTTTCCACAAATGCTTCGATCAACTTTTCTGGGTCTCTTTCCTGAATATGGGTGATATGTTCTTGAAAGCTGTCTCCGATTGAAGCAGAAATTGGTGTGTGCGCGTTGACGAAACGAAGATCTGTTGTTGCATGTATCTGTTCGTTGTGGTTCCTTATCGCTTCGAAATCAAAGAAAATGAAGAATGGGTAATTCGGTTTTTTGAATTCTGGCATTTCCAATGGTTGCTGAATGGGCGCCACATCCAAATCACATTCCCATCCTACGTATATTTCATCTGGCTGTTGTTGTCTTTCTGCATAAAAATCACACTCCCACTTCTCAATCACTTCAAACCCTTCTTCTTTCAATTTTTCTTTATTTTTTGTGTATGCTCGAGCAGCTCTCTCGGCGTTTTTCCTTCATTGAGTGGTTTATCAAGCTGATAACGGTTGCAATACAAACATCCGTGATAAAAGCACCCATGAAACTGAAAAATCTTTTTGTGTCCCAGATTAAACCCGTCAACAGGGTAACCGGCCACGAATCTTTCGCCCCCATGCATGCACATTTGATGGTGATTATGAAACCTTCTTTCTTTCATCTCTCCTTCGATCCTGACAACAACTTTGGAGAAAACCTTCGGAAAGGGAACAAAAGGGGAATTTGGCAGTTGTGTTGGTTTGTGGGGACAGTTGAGTTTTGTTTTTCCTTCGGTACATATTTTTGAATGTCTTTGGAGATGACAAGCTTGTGTGAAACGCGCACCACAAACCCCGCAGGCATAATTCTTGATTAGTGTTTCGATTTTCTTTATCAAAAATGTGTGCCCTTCGAACATCCCCAATGTCAGGATTGTTTTCATTTGTTCACATGGCAACCTTCTTAAGAGCGGATGTCTGTAAATATCGACCAGAGGTAGGAATTATAAAAATTTCGGAAAATCAGAAAAAAATTATGTGGACTACCCTAGGTATTCTATTAATGAAAATATAAATTTTACTTTCATCGGAGGGATATTTTGGTCATATGGATGTTGACAAGTTCGGGCGCTTTATAACCTCTGCCAGATCGCTTTTTCGAGGCCCTAGACCGGGCTACGAAAAGAGCTCGATTTGAATCTAATTGAAATATTATTCAAGCCACAAAGCTTCTTATCACATTCAAGAGGTTAGAACACGCATTTTGAGTGGTCGTGCCCTTGAATTGGTTGCGAATAGAATATTTTACAGATTTTTAAATATTTACAAAATTTTGAGGATTTCGCGAGGGGAAAATTTTGTCGAAATTCGAAGGCCAAAAATCACACCCGGTACCTAATTTCAAACAACAAAAACCATTCTACATTAAAGAGCAATCTCAAAGCTTTCAAAATATGTTTTTGAAACCTTGGGCAACATATGAAATGAATTTTTGGGAACGCGAAATTCACGTAGCACTTGAATGAAATTTGACCCTTCTGACTTGACAGTTTTGAGGTTCGGCGCGACACAAATCAATACTCAAACAAATATTTCAGCCCAAATAAGTGTAATTTAGGCAATCTTAAGTCTTACAGTTGTACATACGTGCTTCATAGACATTGAATACAAAATTTACAACAATTTTCAGCCGAAAAGTACTCCGGCATATCCCAGCTTTTAGGTACTAAACTTGCCTCGCTAAATATATGTGAACATGCACTGGGTCATGTTCTTAACACTCAAAGCCAATAGTTCACAATGTACACCAAATATCTATTCTGCTTAGTATATAATCAGGTGCACGATATGTTTGTTTGTACCTTTTGTCCTTGTTCGTCTTCATTTCTGCAAAAAGATCCAAAAACCGCACGCTCGCGGACGTGTCACGCGTCTCGTGAAACAGCTGTTTGCGTGAGCCGAGATTGTGCTGTCCGTAACATGAAACGCAAGGAGATCCGACTACTTCAGTTTTATTTCCGGGTTGTGAAAAAAATTCTATCACTGATCTACATGTTATAGTTGCGCCAATGGGATGAGCTTAAGCTCAAATTTTCATACGTTGCCGTTGTACCATGATTACAGATTCCTGGTCCTCGAACGTGTCAAACAATCCACTGGTGCAATGTAAATAATTTGTTCTTTTTGTTTGTTTGTTTTAAATGACCACTTTTTTATTTGTCCTGGTTGTCTATCAGATGAGGAGATAACCTAATACGTTGTGCAATACTTTTTAACACCTCATTGTATAAAGCATGTTCAGAAATAACAACGTCCCAATACAGTCTAATCTTGTGCTTGCGGCATCCATTTTGGTAGCGTAGTTTCGTGGTATATAGTTTTCTCTACCATTGAAAATAAGAAAGCTTCATTGCCAGCTAGAACACATCTGCTCGCTAATGTGGACGATACAGCATGCGAATATGGAGCATTGGTTGGGGGAAAGTGCGGTTCAAGTACCAAATACCCGGGCACACTGAGTACGTGCGTATCAGAGACTGCAACCCGTCAACTGAGCTCCACTTCACAGACACCCTACAAGTCAGTTTTGCTAACTGTGGTTTGAAGACGGAAGCAGAGCTGATATTAGCGAGGGTTGGTAAGGTTGAGACACACCTTCTTTTTACTCTCGTGTTTAATAAGCTGTACTATGGTGTCAGTGTGCACGCGCGCACCGGAGTTGCAAGGCAGATAAAAATAAATAGGTTTACCTATTGCCTCATAACTTGATTTATTAATCAACGGGTGTCAAAAGCGTATAACGCTTTTCTGCAAGCCAGAGCTAATGTAAAACACTGAACATGCGATTTCCTTGCTCTCGGTCTGATCTTTTTGGTATTTTATCAAGTGAAAGAGCAATCAGGAATTATAAAGTGCTTGCTGATTGGCCAAGATAAGGAATATCCATGCACATTCCCCGAGAAATTCAGTTTTATTTTATTTTTATTTTTTGCACTCTTCCTCTGAAATAACTAATGGCCAGTCCCCACAGCATACTGAGATGAAGGTATACGCTGTAGGATTGAAGAAAAATCTTTTACCCGACCCGGTTTTATGCTTTCTTCAGTTCCATACCCAAGTTCTACACAACATACAACCGGAACTTAGTTCTGAAAAAAAGTCAACTTTTAGGCTCAAAGGGCTGATATTCTGTATTCTGAGAGCTGTTCATGAGGATTATTTTGCTGTTTAAGAATAAGGGACTTCGTACTTCTACGGTAGTCCCCGGTAAGACAAGGTAGCCTGCGAATAAAAATAGATTTGATAACATGCTGAGAGAACCAGCACACTTTGCACTCATTCCTAAAGGAGCTGGAAATAAAACAAGGCTGGATCCTTGAGCATATCTTGAGGATTGTGAATAAACTTGGGACTGAAAATATATCGTGTGATTATAACATCTTGCCCATAAATTTTAGCTTTACTTCCTTTGCTGGCAAAATTCGTGCTATGAACGATCACCTATCAAAGCAATAAGCATCTGCTCCCCTCTATAATGAAAAAAAAACCTCTCCCTTTGGAATATATTTTGCTATTGTCTCTCGCGTCTTGGAATGCGAAGGCGGACATCGACTGCACCGGAAAGAAGATAAGTATTACCCTAGTCCCTAAGCGATTCTTGCAATATTTCCTCAGTCGGGTGATGAATATACCCATGCGCTCCTGATATACCTAAATTGCAGTTCCCATTATGTTTATTTTCATTTTTATTCCAGGTATATTTTAATTTCATGACTCGAGCTTTGAAATGTCAATTTGCTCGAAGCACCGCTAGGATTCTGGTATCGGCCCCGGGATGGCGCTGTCGGCAAAAGTTACAGTTCGAATTAGTGCTACGAGTCAGGGCGTGGTTTTCTTTCCTACCGTGACGTCATCAAATTCTAAAATCAAAATAGCAAGGTTTTCTGAGTTTTTATTTACATCAGGTTGAAGATAACTTACAAATAATTATTTTCTCGAGTTTCCAGTTCCGCGTCTTTAGTTTTTAAAGAACGGAAATTGTCATAGTGCGTGACCAAGATAGGTCAGCTGTATGGCTGAAAAATAGTTTTCCCTTATGATTTTCAACAGCTAAAACATTTCAAGAATTCGAATATGTATATGAATAGTAGCTCAGAAACAAAAAGAAAACCCCTTTATCGCATAAGTTAATGTACACTGTATTGGTTGATTTTGGGTACCTTACTTGTACATGTACTTCAGTGTATGTGGCGTCTGCATACAATTACAAAGCTCTTTAAAGTTGCGTGAAAAAAAGTTTAGGCAGATAACTCAGAAACGGTGTGCCACTCAGATCTGAGGCTTGTGAAATTGCTCATTTGCTAGTCTTTGATCGCATCTCATTTTCTTGGCTTCTTTCATGGAACGGTTTCGGAATTTATTCTTGTACGCCGCGTTTTTTTTGCGTGACGGTGAAAACGATCTATAAAGACTACTGTACTGCAAGAAAAAAGGCATCAGACAAGTGAGCAGGGGAAGTCTGCCGAGTTCAGGTTATCAGTGTTCTATTGTGATTTGCATTTTTTTTTTTTTTTTTTTTTTTTTCAATCTAGAATTTATTTTTTCCTAACAAGCTCATGCAGACGAAGTGCCTGTGTCCCGGGTCCTGGGTTCGATCTTCGTTTGTTATGTTATGCAACACAATCTCGAATCACGCAACAGCACCTCCACAAGGCTCGTGACACGTCGATTTTCGCTGGTAGTATTTGCGGAAATGAGGACGAACAAAGAAAAAAGGTACAAACAAACATATCGTGCACCTGATGATATACTACACAGGATAGATATTTGGTGTAGATTTTGAACTATTGGCTTTGAGTGATACGAACTTGACCCAGTGCATGTTCACATTTATTTGGCGAGGCAAGTTGAGTACCTAAAAAGCTGGGATGAGTTCTTTTCGGATGAAAATTGTTGTAAATTTTGTATTCAATGTCTATGAAGCATGTATATATAACTGTAAGACTTGAGATTGCCTAAATTACACTTATTTTGGCTGAAATATTTGTTTGAGTATTGATTTGTGTCGCGCCGAACCTCAAAACTGTCAAGTCAGAAGGGTCAAATTTCACTCAAGTGCTCCGTGAAGTTCGCGTTCCCAAACTGATTCATTTCATATGTTGCCCAAGGTTTCAAAAACATATTTTGAAAGCTTTGAGATTGCTCTTTAATGTAGAATGGTTTTTGTTGTTTGAAATTAGGTACCGGGTGTGATTTTTGGCCTTCGAATTTCGACAAAATTTTCCCCTCGCGAAATCCTCAAAATTTTGTAAATATTTAAAAATCTGTAAAATATTCTATTCGCAACCAATTAAAGGGCACGACCACTCAAAATGCGTGTTCTAACCTCTTAAATGTGATAAGAAGCTTTGTGGCTTGAATAATATTTCAATTAGATTCAAATCGAGCTCTTTTCGTAGCCCGGTCTAGGGCCTCGAAAAAGCGATCTGGAAAAGGTTATAAAGCGCCCGAACTTGACAACATTCATATGACCAAAATATTCATCCGATGAAAGTAAAATTTATATTTTCATTAATAGAATACCTAGGGTAGTCCTCATAATTTTTTTTCGGATTTTCCGAAATTTTTATAATTCCTACCTCTGGTCGATATTTACAGACATCCGCTCTTAAATGCCAAACAATCTCTTCGCCACGTTTTTCAGGTTCAAAAGTTCTGATTCCGATCAGGTCTGTTACAGGCCGCCCCTGGTTCAAAAAGTCTTCAGCTTCCCCCAGCTGTTCCAAAGAAATGGGAAGACAATCTTTCACATTTGTGGTTTTGAAAAAGTTAAGTGCAAGTTGTTGCGTTGCTTTTGTGCAACGATCAATTCGCGCCCGTTGAAAATGGCAATACAACGCCACACACAAAGGTTGTCTTCATACCCATCCACTGTCACCATTGCACGGCTATGGGCAAGATTGCTCAACCATCCAGGAAGATTTCCTTCACCCAACAAAGGTTCTCTGTCATACACCACTCTCAAATCAACGGTTTTAAATTCCACAAATTGCCATTTTGTGTTTGGCCTGAGTAGAGGTTCACTTCCTCTTTCCCCCTCTGTTTCCCTCAACCAAGTCTTGAGGTGCGGTCCATGTGGTATTGCTTGATTTCTGCCTCCCCTTGACCTCGCTCCTGTTCTTCAGGTTTCAGCTCAAGTTTGTAAGAATAGTTCTAAACCAGGCGAAATGCCCGCTCAGCGTTTTCGCTCATTGCTGCGGGCAATTTGTTTGTTAAATCGTCGGCAAGCCTGGCGGTTGCTTGCCAAACTGTGAGAGCCTTTCCCTCGCCCCTTTTCGTATCCATCATATTTCAGGATTGTTGGATCTTGGGCCCAAGGAACTGGTTCCTCTGTTTTCAGAACTGTCGCTCGTCCAGCCATCCCCCTATTATTTGGGGAAAAATTTCTTGCGGCGGCAACATTATTGTTTGCTGCAGGTTGAGGGTTTTCACCGCGCGCCGCCATCGCTCATCCCCTCACCCCACTTCTCTCTAATAGCCCGTCCCGCGAACCTTTTGCTTCGTTACTGTCTGCTTTCCTGATTTACCCTCCTGTTCCTCTTCTTTTTCTGCGCGATCCCCCCCCCCCCCTTTCCACCCGAGTAGTATTATCGGGATTACAACAAATACCGTTTTTTCGTGGGAGTCCTATTTCAAAGAATTGAGTCTACCAACTTCAACTTCCGACGGTTAGGAGGAAGTTGATGTTGGTAGACTCAATTCCTTGAAATGGGGCTCCCACGAAAAAACGGTATTTGTTTAATCCCGATAATACTACTTATGTGCATAAGCGCGTTATTTGGAAAGTGAAATTTATGGTTAGTATAACTAGATAGTTAAAAGGTAAAAGAAAACTGAAAAATGGTGCATCTATCACCCATAATTAATACATAAAGAGGAAAAAAGGAAAGAAAAAGAAGAAATTGTTTGAGATTGATTCTGCAGAATCGATACTACGATCCGTCCTCTCTCCCTTAATTCACGATTTTTATGCACTAGGCACAGCTACCGAAAAAGCATTCAGTGAGAACTGTAATGTTCACTAGGTAAGCGGTCGTTATTCAAGGACATGCGCATTTAGACACTAGGGAGCACATCGCGAATGTAAGTTGTGATGCTGCTGATCGAACATGAAACCGTTTCAGTTTCTACACATACAGTCTCAATGTGCACCCTAATTTGAAATTCGAAATTGAAAAACCAAAAACAACGTCGAATGGCTTGTCATTGTCTTTACTCGATTTCAAAGTCACCATATCCAAAGATGGCATCAGCTCGTTTGAATTCTACAAGAAACCAGCCAAGAAACCACTATTTGTCCACCATCAGTCAGCTATGCCAATCAAATCCAAACTCAACTTCATTCGCAACGAGCTAAAACGCATCAAGGACAGATGCTCCTCAAATACATCTGCCAAACAACACCTAAACACATTCGATGACATCCTTCGCCTCAACGGTTATCCAGAGGACAGAATAGAGCAGACAAAACGCCCACAAAATCCTCAACGAGACCCCCAACCTAGCAGCACAGAATGGTCATATCTTAAGATCCCTTACATCTCTGAACGACTCAATCACAGGATCACTAACATTTTCAGAAAAGAAAACATTCCAGTACGCATTGCCCACAAATCCCACACTCTCAGACGAGCCCTATCCCACACCCCCACGGAGCGCAAATGCACAAGAGACAAATGCCCTATCTCTAACACCGGATTATGTCTACGAAGAAATGCAGTATACCAGCTCACGTGTAACAGCTGCGCTCAACAACACATTGGTAGCACCACAAGCTTCATCCATGATCGCGTGAGAGAACATATCAATAACGCAAACTCCTCTGTTAAAAAACACATCCATTCCTGCCAGAACGAAGACTACAAAGGCATTGAAGTCAAGATAATCATGAGTGAAAACGACCCCGCTAATCTACGCCTCTATGAAGCATTCTACATTAGAAAGTACAAGTCCACACAAAATTCCCGAGAAGAATGTACTGAATTCGCAGACCTTCTATTTTAATATTCTATTTTATTCCTAGCGCTTTTAGAGGTCCTTTGTTTAGAGACACTCCATCATTAGAGCTTTGTATTCTACTCACAGTTTATTTCTATAGCTTGCATACATACGTCACATCTTTTACACATTTCACCCTACACCTTCTTTGCATATATATAGCACGCGCGGAATATTTTCTCATCCCTGATGCCGTTGATCGGCGAAAGCTTGGATTTTAGTATTTACTTTTAAACTGCAGTTTTAGGCCTCAATCGAACATTCTACACATACAGTCTCTTGTGTAGAGATTATAAGAACTTGATAAGTGAAACAGTGGAAACTAAGAGGAATATGAACCAAGTAGCGATGTTTTCACCAATCAGCGCATGAGTTTTCCTATCAAAATGAGACTCTTTCCCAAAGATGCGACGGGTAACTCGGAATGGTGAAAGATTTTGAACCAGTAAGTTGCCAACAAATACAGAACCACCGAGGAAGATCTAAGAGATCTCGTAACGTATCATCTAGCCACTCCATCCCAACCCTCCCCGCCCCTCCGCGCCCCGCCCGACCCTTCCCCACAACAGTTTGCTTCAATGTGCTCAAACTATCACTTTCAGTTATTGCAAGTGGATTTCAATCCACTTTTTTCGTTCCTTTCAGGATCCGTTGTCATCGCTGTGATACTCTTTGATGCAGATCCGTTTTCAAAGGTCCAAGTGAAAGACGCAGCAACCAAAAAACATATCAAGGTCATGAACGACACATCCTAATCCTACCAATATAACTTTTAATTTAATTACAGGCTAAATTTTATCTGTACAACGTATTTCTCATCCTATAATACACCAGACAGAGATATATTTCCTAGTCAGTTCAACAAACTGCTCAATGACGTTAATTTCAATCCGAACAGAACAAAATATATCGCTGATGCGAAACTGTTGTTAAACCAGTTTCGTGAGCTAGATTTCTGAATTATTAAGTCTATTTATAAGCATTAAATATCACGGGAAAAATGCGCTGCAAAAATTGGATGGCTGTACAGCAGCTCAACGCATTACTGAGTCATCACAATTTAGATGCATTTTTTAGAGCGGTTTCCAATTGAGTGTCGAAAGTAATCATGGTTTTACCCTGGGTTTGCGTTGCTTCGCTCTCTGAATGGCCAGGAAAACTCGCGCCACTTTCTCAACCAATGAGAAGCAAAACTAAAACCAATCGTGACTTGCACGCGTGTATTTTCCCGCGCTTTGCGCCGGCTACATGTAATTGCTTCGTATTCTGATTGGCTCATTGCACTGCTTACGTCTGTTGTGATTGGTCAGAGTAACTGCATTGGTTTTCGTTTTACAGCACTCACTTGAAAAGCGCTCTATAGACAGATTAATAAAAGAATAACTAGCCGGCGCCACGGGCATAAGTTTTGCCAAACTTTCTACGTTCTTGGTCCCGCGAGAGTTTGCAACACGACTCACGACTTCGAAATTCATATTAATCTTCCCTTACTGAGCACGATTTTAGTTTATCAATCCGAGTCGGAATCAGAATCATGTAAAACAATGATGGTTAACTCTTCTCCCGTTCTTTCGTCTTCGAGAGCCTCAAGAAAGTCCCATAACCTAAAAAGAAACGATACGGAAGAGTCAAGCCGCTGTTATACGTTGAAACTTTTAGCTGAAACTTGTGTGCAACGGCGCTGCGAAACAAGTTTCAGCAGGCATTGCACCGTGTAACATGGTCGGTTTCGTGAAACTTTTTCGAACTTCCGTTGCGAGACAATTTTCACGAAAAGTAGAATCGCTTTCTACTTCTGCAACGGTCGCAACGATCGCAATGGTGATAAAAACAAGAGTTTGACCGTGTAACACCACTTCGTGAAACTGGTCTCGCTCGGTCTTGTCACGCCATCGCACACAAGTTTCAGCTAAACGATTCATCGTGTAACAGCGGCTTCAGAATAAAAAAAAGTAGCAAAACAACTGCCGCAACGGTCACAATAGAAAACCCACAACTGTAGTTTCTGGCAAGACTGACAAAAATTCGACGGGTCTTCTCGCTATGGCTATAAAAACTCAAAACCTACTATGAGCGTTCTTCTGCAAAAAAATTGTGTGAGGGAAGATCATACAAAGTATTCACGTTTCTTTCTGTCACCAGAATTGGCACCACTACACATTCAGGCTACTTTCCTCCATGACTGGAGCCTTACTACGTTCATATGCTGGGACTCTTGCCTTGGAACAACAGCCATCAAACGCTGCAAGCCGCCTCTCCACTTACCTGAATGTTTCCACGATTTTCGTGCCTCCTTGTGAAGTATTGCAATGCCTGAGCTTCACTTCTTCGACTCTTCCATCTGGATATGCTGCAGGACAAGATGTTCATTAATGCTTTGTTGCCTCACTTAATTTATCTTCCCTGCATGCTCGATGATATTTAGACTAACCAACTGCAATAGTCGCTATAAAAACTCAAAACCTACTATGAGCGTTCTTCTGCAAGACTGCCTCACTAAATTGTGTGAGGGAAGATCATACAAAGTATTCACGTTTCTTTCTGTCACCAGAATTGGCACCACTACACATTCAGGCTACTTTCCTCCATGACTGGAGCCTTACTACGTTCATATGCTGGGACTCTTGCCTTGGAACAACAGCCATCAAACGCTGCAAGCCGCCTCTCCACTTACCTGAATGTTTCCACGATTTTCGTGCCTCCTTGTGAAGTATTGCAATGCCTGAGCTTCACTTCTTCGACTCTTCCATCTGGATATGCTGCAGGACAAGATGTTCATTAATGCTTTGTTGCCTCACTTAATTTATCTTCCCTGCATGCTCGATGATATTTAGACTAACCAACTGCAATAGTCGAGGGAACTTGAAGTAATTTCATGGCAAGGGTGATATAATATAGCCATAGGGCTTGCTTCTCAAGGGTGATATAATATAGCCATAGGGCTTGTTTCTCAAAGGTGAGGCAAACACATACATACATTACTTTCCTTACCTTCGGATTTTAGAGTTAGCCTGTAGCTTACGCAGCTAATATCTCCAAACTACCAAAATCGCCGCCTACTTTGTCCATATTCTCACTCAAATTATTAAAAAACTTAATCAGGTCGCCGCCTACTTTAGTTAGCTTAGACGGCTATTTAAAAAATTATTGAAACCCATGTTCCTTACCGTGTTTATAAAAGCAGCTAGAACCAAATTGACAGGTTCCTTTCCCATGGTCAAAATACTTACATGGCTTCTCCCTGCAAAACAGCCGGCGTCAAGTAAACAATTACTAAGTAAACACACAAACAACTGAGCTAAGATAGAAGCATATGGCCAGAGATTAACCTTGTTTTGGTAGGCTTTCAAAACAACTCAAACTACTCCATCTGAACTGGAGAGAGAGCAAATCAAGTCACTCCGTATCAGCTTTGCCGTCTGCGTCAGTTGTTTTAGGTTTCCATGCGGGCGAAAAGCCTTGTTTTGAACTCCAAACTTACGATCTCATTGGTAGATTACAAAATTCGGGCAGTGACCCGACAAATGCCCAACGTATCCGAATAGGGTATGGAAACCAGCTGCAAATCATTGAAAATGATGGAAGAAAAAAACTCTCGCTTTTTCCACAAAAATTTCATTTGGTCGGCGCGTACCATTTGCATTTCAACCGGTTGATCCGCAAATTTCGGTGAAATGGAAACGCCCCGAAGCTAATGAATCCATTTGCGCTTCACTAGAACTTGCCAGTAATATGTAATATGCATGAATGAAAATGTAATAATATAATAATAATAATAATAATAATAATAATAATAATAATAATAAATAATAATAATAATATTTATTTATATGGCGCAAATTCAATTATACAATTTTCAAATGCGCCTCACATATATGAAATCAAATCAACTCTAAATAAATCAAATCAAATCAAATGTTGGTTTTTGTGGAGAGGGGAAAACCGGAGTACCCGGAGAAAAACCTCTCGGAGCAGAGTAGAGAACCAACAAACTCAGCCCACTTATGACGCCGAGTCCGGGAATCGAACCCGGGCCACATTGGTGGAAGGCGAGCGCTCTCACCACTGCGCCAACCCTGCTCCCCTGTGTGAGTCGATCATCGCAGTTGTGAACGCTACTCCAGCAGAACCGAAACGAAAGTCTGGGAGGCCGACACTGCAACACGTTATTAGGGATAATCTCAAGATTCCCTTTTCAAATTTACGTATGTATGTAAATTTGAATAAACATGTGTGTTGCGTCAGATTGCTCTTCTCTTTTTACTGTGAATGATATATGAAATAAATCATACATGAACTGCGGAAATAATGAAAGAATCTTACTTCAAAGCCATTTTATAACCTTCTATTAGCTGCTTCTTCTCGGCCGGATCTTCAATCCAGATTTCACTCTAGAAAATATTGCACATCAGGTCGGCTTTAAATTGTTTTAAACTAAGTCTCAAAAACTTCAAGTCCCAAAGTTAATATCAGACAAAAAACTGACAAAATACAGTTGGATCTGTGAACGCCACCAATCTGATCAGCGACAATCAACCATTAGCCACCGATATCTCAATTCGGCAAATCTGGACAAGTTCTCAAAAGTGTGGAGCACCACAAATCTCTTGAATGCAAATTGACGTAGTGATCAAAAGCACAATTCTTTATTTTCATATGGATCCTGGCAAAGAGGTTCCTAGGTGCTCAAAGGGAGAATGGGAATCCTGTTCCTAGGTGCTCACAGATTTCCACCTACTCGCTGTTTATTGCATATTCCACTCAAAATTTAGCCTGCGTAGCGTGCGTTCCCGTTGGGGCCTTCTGTGTGTTTTGTTCTTTCATCTCGCGAAAACTGCTCCTCCCAATTTTTGCTCTCATCCCAGTTTTCGCGCGGTCAGAGAACGAAACACAGAAGGACCCCCCCCCCAAAAAAAAAAAACAAAAACAAAAACAAAAACCCTTGCTACGCGGGCTATTCGAAATTCCGTGTTTGAACCACATGTTTAACGCCCACCAATATACGGATAAACGTTTCCTGTAACTTGTTACGCAGCAAATGTTGCTTGCATTGGAGTTTGGAGCCTGATGTCACGCGCACTTTCTCCTAGTTGCGAAAAAGCACACCGATGCTTGTCTGCCACCTTCAGTATCAATGGGTCATCAAGCTTGCGTGAAATAAATGAGACAAAATTTAATAAAATCAGAAGATCCTTTGAGACCCATCAACGGCAATCGAGCCCCTCTTATAACTGAGCAGTAAGGGAGACTCTAGACTAATGGCGACCAAGATCATAAACTAGCCCACACTGCAAAGAACACTTCATTTTACCCACTCAAGTCGTTGTCATACTTGTCGTGTATTCAATCCCTCCACATTTTATCATTCGTCGTCGTTGTTTCAGCGTACCTGACAATCTTGTTCGAGGAGGAATGTGACGAGTTTCTCCACTGACGAATACAGGTCAAACAGAAGGCATGGTTGCAATCAGCTGAAACAAGTTGATCAAATTAGACTCGTGAAACGCTTGGCGGAAAAAAGCGAAAACTGATTTTAAAAACCGACGTCGACGTACTGTCATTATCAAGGTAACTACTACACGTCACAAGTTAGCGAGTCTTCTGAGAAAGTATCTCCACATTTCCATAGTGATAAACGAGTAACGTTATCAAGAAATTTCACTTGAAACAATTCAACACAAAGTATAGATTCAATGTGACTTCTCTCTAATCAAAGCTACACGCTACGGAAAATATCAACGTTCGGCTCGATTATTCCGTAAGCACGCCAAATCGTTCTATTTACATTTGAGGCATGATGATTAACAAGAATACTAACTTAGGATTCCAAATCTTTGATCACTGGGATTTTCTTTCGACTTGACAACTTCTAAACAGATTCCACAAGCTACACCTTGGCTCCTGTAACAGGATAAAAAATATTTTTAACACAAGGAAGTCAACAAACACACTGCAACCTTAGCGGGAAGACGGAACTGAAGGCAGTAAAGGAATAAAGGAGTAAATTCCCCTACCTTTGCACTGCAAAGGAATGTTCCATGTCTTTTTCATGGCTTTCAATACAAATTTTGCGATGCTCTGAAAGAAAAAAAAAACTGTCTGATCGACAAAGGAGAAAACGAAAAAAACGTATCGCGGAAATTCAACACGGAAATCTCCAATTTCATTTGTTCTTGTTAAGACATTTCCTCATCATCATCACCACCATCATCACTGTTCGGCACCATCAACGCCATCGTCACAGTCACTGTCACTGTCATCATCATCATCATCATCACCATCATCGTCATCATCATTATCACCACCACTGTCAACATCGGCACCTTCTCCAGTGGAGTGAGTAAGTCTTAGAAAAACTTGTTGAGCGAGCGGCCTGCAGAGATCATACACAAACCTAGTGCATCGCGATTATGTTCATGGAAGATCTGAAAGGGCTTGGCTTCAGTGGGATACTCAGACCCTTTTTCTAATTCCTAATGTTCATAGCATTGCGAGCTTTATATTTACAACCACTCAGAGTCAAACACCTTGAAATGCATCAAACTATTCTTTGCCAACCTTCTTGCTGAGCTGTGTTGTATGGGTGCAAACAGTTCAGGCCACAGTATTCACATTCCAAACCATGTAAATAACTGCAACTGAAAGACAAAAAAACCGGCCACTTTAAGGGGGGACTTAACGTGAATTGGAGTGGAATTTTAAGGAGCTTGAAGAAGGGAATGAAATGTTTAAAAAAACGTTTTGAGACACCACCAGACAGTTGACACCCCACAAGGGCACTGGAGGTTACTGGGGAACTGTTTGGTCTCCGTCTACTAATTTCTAACTTCAAATTCCAATTTTAAACCTTCATCAAATCTTCAAAATTTCCTATTTCCCTCAATTAAACTAATCCTTTGAGAAAAATTATCTCTTCCCAAATATACCCATAAATCACCAAAAAGTTCACAAAATATTCCACAACATGGCCCTTCCTCAGATGAGCATAGGGATTTTTGATTGCTTGAAATGCGAATGAGTTATCAACATTAAATCCATGTTAAGCTGCAAAAAACGATGTTTAGGTTAAATCCCGCTTTAATGGTCAGTCAGAAAGGTGCAGGGGGTGGGGGGGGGGGGGGGGATTTACTAGCTAACTAACTAACCCCAATCCCAGATCCAAAGCTACTGAAGATGAAAGGTATGGTATGGTATGTCAGGGTTTTTTTTATTTGACTGTACCTTTCATTGAAAGGACATTCTCCCACTGCTGCAGCAAATGGACAGAGCTGAAATATAAAAAGAACAATCAAGTAGTTTAAATAATTTGATAATTAATTAATAATTAAAACTATTTCGTACATAATGTGATTGGATTCTTAATGCTCATGAATGCTGGATTTTAGACATCCAGTGATTGCATCAGCAAATTTGCCAAACAAACTCAATAAACACCACTTCAGTAACAATGCAATAACCATGAGATAATAACAACTGCTATATACCCACAAAACAAACAACATTTGAATGAGTAGATAATGTAATGAGAGCAAAGTTCAGAATGAGACAAGTTGGAGCCTTAGTTTTCATTACTTTCAGTATTCAATCTGAAGTTATTAGGAGCGAGCCTCCAGACTGATGGAAACTCTTTACATGTACATGTAATGTGATGTGATTGATGCACCTCCACACATGAACATGCCTGGCAGACCATGAATGTAGCTCACCATTTGAGAAGCTTCTTCATCAGTAAGTTCATCTACAAATTCTACACCACTCTGTGCAGCTGCTGAGTATGACATGGTACTAACAACCTACAAGACAATAACAAATTGAAGTATCTGTTTTCATTTACATGCAGCCAGGAAGACTTAAAGTGCACTGAACCTTAAAATATTTTTTTTCACTATTATAAATCTTTGCACCTGTTTGGAATGCATTGCACCTTTTTAAACCAAATATTGATTTTTTTTCTAGGCTGTAAAAGTTAAGAAATCTAGCCATCATCTGTACCATGACCGAGCTTGTAAGGGGCATGGGTCTATTCCTGGTTGATGTCACAAACTGAGGGTCTTTGTACTGCATGCAAAGCAGTTTGTGATGTCAAACCACTAATAGATCCATTCCTCTTACAAGCTCGGTCATGGGACAGATGATGGCTAAATTTTGTAACTTTTACAGCTTATAACAAGTCAAGATTTGGTTTAAAAAGGCGCAAAAGGGTGCAGTGAATTTCAAACAGATTTAAATAAGCAAAAAAATATTTTGGAGTAAGGTGCACTTTAAGTACAAAGTCATACATAATGCTATCTACATAGGGCTTCGTTTGGTATATGGGGGAAGAAGGGAGAGAGGGGGGGGGGGGGTTCACTCCAGCTCCACACCTCTGCAAGAATTGTAAGTATAACCCTTTATAGTGAATCTTGGAGGTTAAAATAGTACAGCAAAAATTGTTTGCTTTGAGGTCTGCAACAGGGCCAGCGGTGATGTCTCGTGGAGTAGTTTGACAATGCTAGCTTACACACATTAGATACCGGTAACTTACCGGTTCTGAGGTGTCTGTGTCTTTGTTAGATGAACTCTTGCCTTGATAGACCTGACCCTGTGGTATGAAAATAATTATGCTATTATTAGAAAGGCCAAAGACAACTTTGAAGAATTCACCTTCAAAAGCAACAGCATCAGGAGTCAGAGACTGGGTAGATTTGGTTGGATTCTGATTTACCTTTTTTTATGAGATGCTGCATGAACAAGTAATAAAGGAAAATGAAAATCAAACTACATGCAGAGACCTTTCTCAGAGGTTTCATTAGAAGCCGGCAACCGGCGAAAATCGCCGCCTACTTTGTCAGAATTTACACTTACCGCTGCCTAATTGGTCTGTACTTTCACTCAAATTATTAAAAAAAATTATCAGGTCCCTGCCTACTTTAGTTCACTCAGACAGTTATTTCAAAACTTATTGAAACCCCTGCTTTCTTCGTTAAGCTAAAACAGATGATTTTGTAAGTAGCTTATGATATTAAAGACGTGGTATTGTTAGCAGATAATGAAGTGCATTGTAAAGTATTGTAAGTAGTGTATTGTACATAGTGCAGTGTAGTGTCTGTTTTGTAAACATTGTCTCATAATTCTTAAATAAAGACTTAATCCTTAAGAAAAAAAAGAAAAAAAGAAGCCTTCCTTGACTAAATGCATTTTAAATTTTGCACACTACCTCTGCTTTTACTATTTAACTAATTAAATTGCCTTCAAACTACCCTTTCCAGAGTAAGTCAAGCCTCTGATTACAATTATATGAGAAGTAAGTCCATAACCTTTAAATAAAGTATAGTAGCATGGAAAGATCCTTCAGATCAATCAGTGATATAAACATTTTTAAATCAAAAGACTCATCTTTTAAATGAGCTAATGATAAATTATAATTAGTAATTTATTATTAGGAGTAGTAGTTTTAAGAGTGCACAAGATTTTGTTCAATAGTTGATGTTTAATCTATGTATATGTTGCAGGTAAAAATTAAATTCAGGTAAAAAAAATTTCACCTATTTTAGGTTAAAATTGTTTTCCTGAAATATCTAATTTTTACCTGCAACACACCGGTACATATATTCAGTTTAATTAACCATTAGAATTGATAATTTAGTATAAATTTCAATTACTATAATTCCAATTTTTGTGTAAAAGTATCACTGGAATATTTTATGATTTTTATCACTGTCTGTAAAGCACTTAGAACAGAGATGTATAAGTGCTATATAAAATGTATAATAATTAAATAAATTAATTAATTAAGTAATCCTTACTATTTAAAGTGCTACTACGATCAGAAAATCACTTGTCTTTTTTCTTCAAATTTCGATAGAGTGTTTGCTTAACACCCAACTCGCAAAATTTCAAGCAGAGGACTGTTTACTTTTAGTAAAACTTTTTAATTTAATGGTCCACCATTACTCACATTCATAACTGACCAATAAGGCTCAGAGAGCTGGATTCAGGATAAAATGATGTCATTTACTCACTGGTTTAAAATTGCAGAGTGTGAATGCAGCTTATTAAGTATGCAAAACACGTGTTTGAGGGTCTGAAAGCTTGCTCAAAATTCCCGTGCTGCATACTAAATCAGCCCAGTTTACACACACTGCATTCTTACTCTTGTGAGCTTTCTGCGTCATTTTGTTCTCGATCCAGTTCTCTCAAGATTTTAAGTTAGTAATGGCGGATCACTAAATAGAAATATTTCAGTCAAAATAAAAAACTAACTTCTCCAAATAAAATCTTGATATTTCACGAGTTGGTCGTTAAGCAAACACACTTTCCAAATTTGAAGAAAAAAAGACGAGTGGTTTTCTGATCGTAGTAGCACTTTAATCAGCGTACTCACCGGAACAAACACAGGAGCATCTGCCCAGTTCTTAGGCTGTTTTGGTTTGTGTTTTGTGAGGGTAACCATCTGAAATTTTAAGGCAGAAGAGCTGTGATTAATTTCTTGTATGCCGAAGCAAAGGATTTCTCAGAGGGGTACACCTCATTCACTTCAAAGCTAAAAGTTGCTTTCTCCTTCACTCAGGAAGTTCAGTTTACAGGTGCAGTTGTCATCTGACTACAATTTGATACTTCAACAATAAACCACTTTAAAAACCTATAATTCTCTTGAGCAAGTTTGTAGGTTAAGAGTCTGCAGTTACTTTGCTGACTCTATATAATTATTAAAATAAGTGATTTTAAAACATGTTAAGCTGAAACTGTTATTCTGGTAAATCAAGTTTATTTCAACAAAATTGCCTTCTTGCAACACAGAGAAAGAGCAATTGGAAAGGAAACCAAAAAGCTACAATCAGCTTATTCTGGAATAATATTCCATGTACAGCATAATTATAAACATGCTTCATGTTTGTTTCAACAACATGGGTTCATACCATACTTTTGTTCTTTGAATATTGCCAGGTCCAGCCATTGTGTAGGTAGTCTGTAGTAATGATGTATATGATTGTATGATATTTGGTCTGGTTTTCCATTTATGTGGCTACTCACATTGCTGTTTTCTTTATTCTCCTCCGCATTTCTTGGAACTAGAGGCACTGCTTTAGGGCCAGAAGAACTCCTGGACCTGCAAAATAAAAGAGAGTGCAACGTACCATATTTCGTTGAATAAGCACCCACACTCTAATAAGCACCCACCCCTGAATAAGCATCCACCCCTCAGCCATAATAACAAATAAGCACCCCCTCTCAAATAAGTGCCCCCATCCCCTCCCCCTCACTGTCACATAATAATAATAATAATAATAATAATAATAATAATAATGATAATAATAATAATGATAATAATAAATAGTAGGAATACATTAAGGTAAACCTCTTTCTGCTGTCACTTTTTTCTCCCTTTGTTTTTTGGTATGGTAATGTATGATAAATAAATTAGTTTTAATAAAACAAAAGGATAAAAAAATAAAATCAAGGATAAAATTGAACCGCAACATTTACAATTGAGACCTTTAGCATCAGGTTTTTCATGGTTAATGGCAAACAACAAACCTGATGATGTCATGTGACCATGGTCTTGCAGTCATGTTTGCAGTTTACGTTTGAATGACAGAAAGGGCTTCCAGCCATAAGTGATTTATGCAAGGTTTTTTGCCATTAAAACTTGTACATCCTCAAGTTGAAAGGCAAGAAAGAAGTTTTTATTCCCACCTGTGATGTGCTAGTTAGATGATTTTTAAACTCAATGCAATGAATAATTCATGTCTTTTAAGCGATAAAAGTGATGCACTTTGACTTGACGAAACATGGCAGTGCAAAAACATGAAAAAAAAAAAAAAATTCCAAACCCCAGCAACCTGTGCCTGCAAACACCTAACTGTAAATTGCAGTTGGCGGTTTGCAGTTTCCAATAAAAACGCTGAATGGTCTCTAATTTTTTTAAAGCTGCAACTGTAGTCCAGCATATGTACCCGGTACATATTGGGGAACAGTTTATTTTGTGTTAAGAACTTTCAGTTATTTCTATCTCTGTGTGCTTACAGAGTTATTTTATGTGCATTATCCAAAATTAAGACAGTTTGTTGCAGAAAAACTTAATAACCACGGATCCCACTTGATTAAGCATCTTCCTTCAAAATAGAGGCCTTACCCTTTCCAAACCAAATGGCTAGCCAAATAAAGTAAAATTCCCTGACTTTTCACTGACTTTCCGGTAGAATTTAGAAATTTCCCTGACTTGATGCACAATTCACTGACTTTTCCCCGACCTTGAAAAAAAATCTGTTAAATTTCCCTTTGGCTAATGTTTCCCTGACCATGGCTACCCTGTAGATGTAAAAATACACGAATGTGCACCTTGCAGATGATGGCTTCACATGATCAAAACGGCAACTGCTTCCATAAGAACAGGCTCCTTGGAGATAATACTTGCAAACCTTAATTGGAACAACAACAATTAAAACAGTTCAAACATTTTTCTCAAACTCATTAATAATGCATGAGATAATTAACCAATTGTGTGGCCTCATTTGGATCACATGGATGCCCCTTGATACCCGGCAAAGAACAGATCCAAACACGCGTGATTAGATATTCTAACGTGCGTGTTAAGATATCCAAACATGTGTGTTTGGAATTCAATTTCCAAAAGAATGCAGTACTTGAACAAATGCTTATTAACTTCCAGGATTACAGTAATCATTCTTTGCAGTTAACATTAACGTTTACATTGTAATTCAAGAACATTCCATTCTTATCACTGCTGTCCAACAGATTCAATGCTTTCCCTCCATTTTCATTCTCCAAATGTCGCTTCAACCCACAAACAATTCCATACAACAAACGAGGCGGATAGCAACCACCCATCTTATTACCCACTTCCTGGACAAACTTTCAGAGCTTTGTAAGGCTGTCCAGGTCTTCCAACCTTTCTTCAAGACTTTGCACATGGTGAAAATCATAACCTTTGAACATACTCCCCGGCTCAAACAAAGGAAATTTTTTTTTGTGCGCAGCTTGCCAGTTTTGGAAAAAAATCAACAGCCCACTTATCTTTGTACTGAGTACTTTTAGGCTTTGAACGTTCGAGCAAAGAAACTTCCTCTTTGCAACTTTTCGGTCGAAACTGGAAAGATCTTTCCGTAGCTGCTTCTTCCATTTCTCAAAATTGCAAATGAGGACGCCAATGCAAAGTGTGACTGCTTTTAATTAAAAAGCCGAAGTTGTGAAAAACACAACACCTTTCATAACACTGACTAACAACTATGCACATGCAATAATGAAACAAAATAAAACAAAAACTGACTATTTACATGGCCTTTCTGTTTTTGTGTTTACTGTTAATAAACTAGGCCCTTTGGGAAGCCATTTTGTAAACTCAGGCTTCGTGTTTCATCAGTGTTTCCAAACACTCGAAAACAATAAAAGCACTCGGCCTTTGGCCTCGTGCTTTCATCAGTTTACCATCACTGACATACCATAGAGGGTTTATCTTTTAAGTCATGAGAATACTGGCAGTTTTCTCCTTCCCTGCAGACTCCATGCACATAGTACCTGGAAAAAGTTTATGATTGATAACTTATGTAAGTACATGACTGAGATATTTAAGGTTGGTGGCAAAGCCACTATTAATAGCTGCAACATTATTTGGGTTGACCACATTTACCCCCCCCCCCCCCCCCCTGGTCAGAGATGTAACAAAAGAGACATAGTTAAGGTGATTCCCTAGTAAAAGAACCTGCCATAGATTTCCAATGAAACTTGGTATGCTGTTGTTACAGGACAAGGAGATATTAAAAACGTAATAAAACAAGGGGGTCACCGTACTTGTTTTCACTCCACAATGCTGACAAATATTTTTATTTAGGTGACTTTTGGTAATCTCCGTGCGCAACAAATAAGCTCGAATATTTTTCAATGCAGCATGTTATATCACACAGAGTTTGACTTTCTTTGATTGTTTATTCACCTATGTCCCAGAAAAAATGTCTTCAAATACCCTGCATTTTTTATCCTTTTAAAGGAAACAAAATTTGGACATGCGCTGTTGAGCCCGTTATGTCTCCCTCTGTAGAATTTATTTCATTTGCCAAAAATGTAGCCATAGATTTCTGCTAATTTTTTTCTCAGTCATTAAGGATATTGTTCTCATTGAAATTATGGAATTAAAAATGGGGGTCACCGTGCTTGCTTCTTTGCAACACGACCACAAAGGGAGAATTTCAGATGACAAAGCTCAATGTCAAGGCAAATACGCCATGTTTCTAATGTGTGCGCACTTGTGCATGCGCTAAATGACGCCATAAATTATGCACAGTAAGGATGCACCATGCAATTGCAAGGAATCACCTTAAACAACTATAGACTTCTCATCAGTTAGTAAACTAGTGGTGGAAACCAATTCTAAATCTAAATCTTAACTGGTACTGTGCAGAACCTCGCTAAGTAGGATATATATGTGCATAGGTATACTGGTATGTGCAATTCTTAAGTGAAATGTGGAACAACTAACACATGGTGTATTTAAATAAAAAATCTGCAGATGATGTTAAGGAAAAAGCCTCAACTACTATTTCCTGTACAGAAAACATACGCTACCGTAGCGACGACAAAAAAACCTTCACTCCATCAAAGGGGTTTCAAGGGGGCAACAATTTATACCTTCCAGACAACCACCACATATTTCATATACAAAACAGATTAGCGCAAAAATCAAACAAAAGATAAAGCAATATTTAGGAATAAATTAAGCTTATATTTAAGCTTATAACTATTACAACATTTACAAATATATTGTCATCCGGAATGCCCGGCCGGAATGATCTTTATATCACTGCAACAAGAACCTTATCAAGCATTTTGCCGATCGTATAAGTTAATATATTTACCTGCAGAGTATTTGCTTAGTGATCGCTGATGATGACCTTTTTAAAGAAAGGAACATGAAATATTGATTGAGAAATGGAACAGAAACGTTCACTTTCGTCAATAACCTTACCCTTGATGGACAGCCATGAGATAATCTGCAAAACGCGGGAACACAGGAAGATATTGCACAATGCATTGAAATTATATTGACATTTTACGAATTACCGCTGACCGTTAAGCCTTGATTCCTCTACTTGTGCGCATGCCTGCCACGTCGGCGGCTGACATCTAGTACTACGGGCGAAAAGAAGACGTAAAACACCGGCGAAAAAGTCAAAGTTGTCATCCTCTGTTGCCGACGAGCAAGACAGACGATAAGCTTTCAGAAATGGCCACTAGGACGCTCTCTATTTTCCTGGTATATTTCCTTTTTGTAGCGATAAATGCTTTGGATAATGACGATGGTGGTGTCAAAGTCGAGCATGGCGGACATTCTCACGGGGAATTCTCTCACGGAGGTGAAAAAAGACACCACCACCACAGCCACGATCCTCACGGCCACCATGGACACAGCCACGACCACCATCACGGACATAGGCACGATTTCAACCACGGTCATAGCCACGAAGATCACCACAGCCATAGCCACGGAGATCATCATGGCCATAGCCATGATTTTGACGAGCATCCAGCTAGGAAATATCAACAGCATATGCAAGATACTAGCGCTTCTTCATCTAAGAAGATCAAACTCCCTAAACAAGAACCGAACGGAAAGTGGTCTAAGTGGCTTCAGGCTATTGCCGCTACGTTACTGATCAGCGCAGCTCCGTTCTTTATTCTTTTCTTTATTCCACTGCAAATAATGCAGCTGATCAACAGCCGTTGCTTAAAGTTCTCCTAGCTTTTGCTTCGGGAGGGCTTTTGGGGGATGCTTTCCTTCATCTTATTCCTCATGCGATTTCGCCACACTCGCATCATGATGGAGACCATTCTCATGAACACTCGCATTCTCATGAACACTCGCACGGTGGTCATGACCACCATGATCATTCGTCTGAAATGGTCGTTGGTCTGTGGGTTCTAGCTGGTTTGATTGCGTTTCTGATAGTAGAGAAATTTGTGAGGCTGGTGAAAGGAGGTCACGGACATTCACACAGCGCTCCACAGACAGGCGCTAAGAACGGAGATGTGGCAAATAAAGATGAAGAACCGCAGCCTGAGGAAAGCGATCAAGAACTGAAGGAAAGAAAAAAGATAGATGAAGTAACACAAAAGGAAACTAAGACCGAAACTGCGCCAGGTAAGTCAAGCTTCCTAAATCGACCAGTTTACGCAAAAAAAAAGGAATTCGGTCACGTTTATTTAATTTTTAATTTAACCTTCCCAGGAAAACAAAATTTTGTCTCTTTTTTAAAAATCGTTTTAATTAATTCGAGCAATTATTTGACTCGTAAGTGTGCCTCGTCGAATTTTTTCAATTTGTACTATGCGGATGTTTGCTTTCTTTTTCATTATTTTGCACTTTTAAGTTAACTTATGTCACGCTTTCCTCTGGTTACCAAAATAATCGATTTCGTATTCACTGAACAAAATAATCCCCTGAAGCCCAATCACTTCACAGCTGTTCGTTTCCCACGGAAACACTCGTTTTCAGTTTCGTCGCTTTCAAATGTATGATTTCAGCTTTTTTGAGAATTTTTAGAAAAATATCGTGCGTCGAACAAAAAATCGTATGCAAATTTCAAGCCTCGTCGACGTGTCAACGGGAAATTGATCCCCATTGCTGAACAAATACAGCCACGTATGGACGTGGCTTGAGTTGAAATAGTTATCATAGACATCCCGGGCAGAATTTTGGTGGTAATATTCTGGCTTTCTTTTGTGTTTTTCGCTTTTGGTGTCCGTCTTTTACGTTGAAAAAAAAAACCTTTTACAGAAATATTTGCTTTTATATTTTTTACTTATGAGCTTATTTTGTTAGAATAAGGAACCTGTCAGGGGGTGCTTCTGAATGTACCAGAGCATATAGACACCAGAGCACATTGTATTTAACTATTGCTTTGGGGGTTTTGTGATAGGCGTTTCTTTGGACCTCCGGTACATGCAGAAGCTACCCTGCCAGGAGAGGTTTCTTTGAATCCAACTGAACAAACCTAGCAGGTCTCAGTAATTTAGCAAGTAATAAAATGATCATTTTCAAGAAGAAAATGTAGGTAACCTTTTTTCTTGCAATTTTATTACTAACTGTTGTCACAACAACAGTCGTTTTGCCATACAATTTGTCACAGCTGGTGCATTAATTAAAATAATGGATTTTTAATGAAATTAAAATTACTCAATGTAGTCCCATTGTTGGAGCAATGTTTTGCACAACAACATCAAAATTTAGCCAGAGCCAAGCTCTGGCTGCCAAAAGACTGCACCAGCCCATCACATGTGTACACAATTGGTGAACATGTTCAACATTGTTGAACATGTTCCTTGCAAAATATCAAAGGCTGCTTGAAGGAAAATTTGCTCAGTTATTAGGACTTAAAACCTTTTAGATTGAATTCAAACTTTTACTTTTCAGCCACTTTTATTGGAGTCTATTCATATCACTGGTGACTGGTTTTCCATGTGCAACAATTAAGAACTATATTTTTGTCTTCATGCTTTTCTGATGAGAAATGCAGAACAGTGAGAAAAATGTACAGGTTAACTCAGGGATTTTAATCTTGCAGCTCCACATGATCATGGTGAGGAAATTAAGGTGGCTGGCTACTTAAATCTTGCCGCTGATTTCACTCATAACTTCACGGATGGCCTAGCCATTGGAGCATCGTTTCTTGTGAGCCGTAATCTGGGCATAATCACCACTCTTACCATCCTCCTCCACGAGGTTCCTCATGAGATTGGTGACTTTGCAATTCTTGTTCAGTCAGGTTGCAACAAGAGAAAGGTACAAAATTGCATGTATCTTTGTTTATTTGGTATGTTTAGCAAGATTTATGTGTGTAATGTGATTGAATTGTGTGTATTGAAACCAACTTTTTTTCAATGACTGTGTAACATGCTGTGTGTTGTTGTTAAAAATACACTGGGTTACTATTTTTAAAAAATGGACAACCACTTTGAGTTTAAAGTAAGACATGTTTCGATCGTTCAACGATCATCATCAGTTGTGAAATAGTTTACAGTTGTGATTTGAATTTATACTACCATTGACGCATACAATTTTTTAAAAATTAACGGGCAATACTTAAATGCGCGAGACCTAGGACAATACATTTTATGAAATCGAATGTACATAGAGAGACTAAGTATAAACAACAAAATATTTACATATTTTTGAAAGAGGTAAACCACTGGGAAGCAACTGCGCAAAACTGGAGACATCAGCTTCTCAATGTCTGAAACGTGGATGCATGTAATTGCAATACAATTGCATGGTTGACAAACCATGTTATACTTTTCAGTAGCTGACAAAGACACAGGAAATTGCAGTCAAGAGAGACCAAGAAGTTTGAATTTTTAGAAGTATTTTTGCTTGTGGAAAAGTAGCACTCGAATTTCATTTTGAATTAGGGGAAGTTCTTGTCCTCACTGGGAGATGGATCTATTTAAACTAGACTCTCTCAAAATCTGAGATAGTTGACAGGTATGCAAAATACCAAGAAATGTAGTCAGTTAGAAGAAGTCTTTGTAGTCAAGAGATCTTACAGTACATGCTAATATGGTAATTTAACTGAGAAGTCAAATTTATATTTCTTAAAAGTGGTTGTCATGAGAAATGACTGTAGAATTACTCGTAATTAAAAGTTAGGCATTGTGTCTTCTCCAGTCTAACCAATGATTCTTTTATTTTTAGGCAATGTTACTTCAACTTACAACAGCCACAGGAGCATTAGCTGGTACATTCTGCGGCTTACTTGCTGAAAACATTGGAGAATCTGCCACGCTGTGGATCCTGCCTTTCACAGCAGGAGGTTTCATTTATATTGCCACTGTGTCAGTAATCCCTGAATTACTGGAGGACACTAAAGTTGGACAGACAATAAAAGAACTTGTAGGATTGTTTGTGGGAGTTATAATGATGGTGCTCATTGCCAAGTTTGAGTAACCTTTTAAGTAAGATTATTAAATGGAAAGAAGATGATATTTAAGTCTTTCTAAAGGAAACAATTTTGCCTTTTGCCCCATTTGTTTGACTACAAGACGAAGCAAGGAAGTTTCTTCATGAATATTCATTTGAATAGTCAATACCATCCTCTGACTAAAAACTGTGAACCACTTTGTGCAATACCACCAGACACTAAGGGAAAACAGTTGCATGTATCTATCTTGTAATCGCCCACCCTTGGGAACAGAAAACATAGCTGCGTAAGGGGGCTTGTTGATAAAAAGGTTGTGGTTATTTGTTGTAGTAGTCATAATAGTAACACTGTATTATCATTTGTCTCACTGTGTAGTCACTTGAGATGTAGATCACGATGTTTCAACTGCTCACTGCTAGTCTTCATCATAATTTGAGACAATGATAACACACTGTATTATCATAAGGGGGCTTGTTGTTCACCATAGATGCCAAATACAATGTTTCACCAAAAAGAGGAATTTAATGATGATGGTGTCATATAAGAGTGGAAGCCAAGATATCGTCAAGTGTAGTTTCATTTTAGGAACCACTTTTGTGTTTTTGCGCAACGAGACTCGGGTTAGCACCTTCTTTCTCACTCAATACTGCCAGTTTGTGCTTCCTTCTTGGCAGCGTCTGTCTCTCTTCACTAATGCTTTGGCAAAATTCTTTTGAGTTAAACTGTAATTTTCTTTCACACTTTGCATGCTTCTTGTCTGTCATCACACAAGTAAATAAGTAACTTCTTGGCTGGAATTTCAATACTGAAGCAATGTGATGCACTTGCAGGCCACCTTTCCCTTTGTAAAACTATGGTTTTGGTACCACACTCCTGCTCAATTTGAGTTCTCATTATTTCTTGATATTTTGATATCTTAATATTAATATTAAGTTAAACAAGTCTCTAAAAATTTTCAATTAAATAGTGTATTTTGCAAAAATTGTTATTGATAATTATACATTGTTCAAAATCAGTCTGTTTTGTTGTCTGTGGTATCTTTATGAGACTCTCATGCAGTCATTTTTCAGGGTGTTGTGTTAAAAACATTGTTGTGAAGAGGCCTCTTACAACCACAGATGTATTGGAGAGGTGGGAATTAGATGCATGTGCTCTGTTTGCTTGGACTAAATTAATGCCATTTACAGAATTTTGAATAGGTAACTAGAATCAGAAAGTACCAACAGGTACTTAGAGTTGAAATTTTAATATGAAACCGTGAACGGTAAATAAAATATAATTTTTACAAATCTTATGTAATGTTTCTTTGAACAGTTGCCTTGAAGAGTCTTTGAAGTGGCCTGGACTTGTAGTAAATCAATTTGAACTATCTTGTTCCATTATTATCAACCTCTAAGGGCAGAATCTCAAGGAATTTTTGCGACTCCGATAACACACAATGACGTCCATCTCCCTCTGCAGCTGAGGGACACTTGATTTTTATTTTATTTTTGCTATTATGGGAAACAGGTTAAAGAACGCCGAACAAAAAAGAGCGTAGGCCAAATTGATGGCAACCGATGTTTGACGTGGTTTTTTTATATGTATCAAAAAGTTGGTGAACACGCTCTTGGTTTCCTGCAACATTTTCATAAAAATCTCGATGACTTTTTAAGGATTTGTGTTAATTTATGATCAGGATTGTACACGAGAAGGTATGGCCTTACAACCCCGAGAACGTTGGGATTTAAAGCTAGGGATATTTTTACCCCACCCACAGTAATGTGCATCTTGATCATTGATCCATGCACGTGGGGCTCCTCAAAAAGGGAGATGTGATGAATGGATTCCGGAATTTGACTAAAGTAAGATGGCCTACCTGCTAGGGTCTGTCACAGGCGAGTCATTCTTTTGATAACAATGAGCAAACAGATCAAGCAACTGCACGAGTAACTGGTAAGAAAGACCACTGTCAGAGCCTTTACCGTTACCTTATTTTAAGTCCTCGTTGAGGACCACTAGAGTTAAGTTGGACTGATTACGGCCAAAGGCGGTCACCATAGTCTTACATGGGGAGGCTGCGGCATAGTCGCCCTAATTTCACAAAAGTGATTAAAGTAATCAGAAGAACGGCGTCAAAATCGTAATAAAACAAGAAAACGAAACAACGTTTTTTTTAACGTCGGCAACCGGTACTTTTTTTATCTTCAAATTTTTTGCTCAGTTTTTCTAGTCTTACAAATACTTGGGCTTAACTGATTCCATTTCGGTTCACAGTACCTCTTTGCGACTCTTAAAAATACATGAAAAACAAACCCGCAAACACTTACTGAATGTAAATTCAAGCTCTATTCCAGTAATGACACAAACACAAAGTAATAGACTAAGAGAGATAGATTGCGTGAAACTCGAATAGACTGCAGATTCCAGGGCGATTCTATTCTTTCTCGAAATGAATGGTACTCGACGCAACAGAAAGGCATTTTATGACCCCACCCTTCTTACATTAAAAAGAGAGTTAGCATTATTTTTCTTTGAAAACTTGAAAAACGAACAACAACCAACAATTTCATGGCAATGGAAGTAATAAAAAAGAGTTTCTAAGTATACAAGCAGAGGAACAGTGCTGAAAGAAGTTACATAACACAGTTATAAAATTGTAGAAATAATCAGTTTCCTGCGCTGTGAAAAGATAGCTCTAGAGAACATGCCCTCTGATCATTCAGTTTGTCTTTAAAGGCAATTTTTCAGTTCTACTGATTCCGTTTGGTGTCCGAATCATTTACCTGCAAGCAGGCATTACTTGGTAAGCCCTCACTTTTCTTGACCGTACATTCTTTCTTCGTTTCGACGGCGCAATGGGATGGAATAGGTTGCTCTCTCACAAAGAGAGCCATTCGTTCGTGAAAAGGCAAACGGTCATTCCAGCTCTTTTGATCAAACATCAGGCGGTGAGCAACTTTTCGCTTTCGCTTGATGTCGAACCCTGGCATGATTTCGGATCAGCAAAGGTCGCGAAAATTCCTGGGGTGCGAAGGGCTTGGAGGCGTTAACCGTAACTTCACCGTGAGTCAATCCGCAAGAAACGTCCTTAAGTTTTATAGTGATTTACTCGCCAGCGCAAAGAAACGAACCAGGCACTTGACCGACAATAAGCCTAAACTCGAATTATGCAAACTAAAGAACAGTTCAAACACTACCGCCAGTGGCAGAGGAAAACCCAGTGACGGAGAAGTATGTAAATTTTTCTAGTTTTCGCCCAGGCTACGAGTATATTTTTTCAGTATCCTAAATTGTCCTGTCATCGAGAAGAGAAAAGTAAAATTAACTCCAGACAGTCGAGGGAAGACAAAAGTGTTTTCATGAAACAACATTAACCCTTTTTCATTGTTGCATGCTGTTTATTTTGGCTATCGAAGAATACTATTCTCGGGCGGTGGTATGAAAAGAATCACACCATAAGTGTCGGGAAAATAATTTGGGCGGGTCTTAATTACGGGACAGGCGGTACACTTTGCTCATGCTCCCCAAGTGCAAGGATGTTACGAAGACGGAGAGGTACTGGTACCAAGATTACAGAGTATTGTCAAGGCCTGGCTAAACTAAGATTTTTTGTTTGTTTTGGGCTGAAGGTTAGAAACATTTTTTGTTCTTGAATCACAAAATTTGTTTCTGCAACAAATGTCTCCCGCGCGGCTAAACTGGGAAACATTTGCGTTCTCAACAATGTTTCCCAGTTTAGCCAGGCCTTAAGTTATGGTCAATACAAGGTCAGTAAACGGAGGTTAAAACTCTCAAGAGGCTTGGCCTGTTTCTTGCCGATCTGGAATTTTACGACGCAATAACTCGAAAACATTCCAACTGTTTTGTAGATTTTAAAAATGTACTGAAGAGATCCTCGCCAGTAAAAAGAGGAACAGACAGTAGAGCAGAGCTACAATAATGGTCGACAAAACACCGTGGCGCAAATGTCACGTTGTTCACAACAACTACATCAACCTTCCCAATGTTTCTAACTGGTTTCAGCACCTCCACCCCACCCCCACCCCTCCACCCCCGAATAATGTTAAAGATCACGATCGTAGACATTTGCGGTAATCACGTTCAACATTGTATGGGGGAGGGGGAGAGGATAAGGAAATTTGCTGCTCTTACGCGCTAAAAGAAATAGTGTGCATAAGAATTTTTCCCTTGAGATAAACTAAGTGTAATTAGGCCAATTTGGAACTGATTATAGGCTCTAACAGCTAATGTTCTTTTTTTTATATATATCTGCCGTCATCCTGAAGTTTGAAAGTCAGCTGAGAGCAAGAGAAGCGTTGTTATGAGACTGGGAAATTTGTTCCCTACAATACCAAAACTGAAGCTTATAAGAGCGTTGTTTCACATGATGTCACGTCGGCCATGTTGGTGTTCCAAAACAAAGAAATGGCGGATAACGAACCCGCAAACACTTACTGAATGTAAATTCAAGCTCTATTCCAGTAATGACACAAACACAAAGTAATAGACTAAGAGAGATAGATTGCGTGAAACTCGAATAGACTGCAGATTCCAGGGCGATTCTATTCTTTCTCGAAATGAATGGTACTCGACGCAACAGAAAGGCATTTTATGACCCCACCCTTCTTACATTAAAAAGAGAGTTAGCATTATTTTTCTTTGAAAACTTGAAAAACGAACAACAACCAACCATTTCATGGCAATGGAAGTAATAAAAAAGAGTTTCTAAGTATACAAGCAGAGGAACAGTGCTGAAAGAAGTTACATAACACAGTTATAAAATTGTAGAAATAATCAGTTTCCTGCGCTGTGAAAAGATAGCTCTAGAGAACATGCCCTCTGATCATTCAGTTTGTCTTTTAAGGCAATTTTTCAGTTCTACTGATTCCGTTTGGTGTCCGAATCATTTACCTGCAAGCAGGCATTACTTGGTAAGCCCTCACTTTTCTTGACCGTACATTCTTTCTTCGTTTCGACGGCGCAATGGGATGGAATAGGTTGCTCTCTCACAAAGAGAGCCATTCGTTCGTGAAAAGGCAAACGGTCATTCCAGCTCTTTTGATCAAACATCAGGCGGTGAGCAACTTTTCGCTTTCGCTTGATGTCGAATCCTGGCATGATTTCGGATCAGCAAAGGTCGCGAAAATTCCTGGGGTGCGAAGGGCTTGGAGGCGTTAACCGTAACTTCACCGTGAGTCAATCCGCAAGAAACGTCCTTAAGTTTTATAGTGATTTACTCGCCAGCGCAAAGAAACGAACCAGGCACTTGACCGACAATAAGCCTAAACTCGAATTATGCAAACTAAAGAACAGTTCAAACATTGCCGCCAGTGGCAGAGGAAAACCCAGTGACGGAGAAGTATGTAAATTTTTCTTGTTTTCGCCCAGGCTACGAGTATATTTTTTCAGTATCCTAAATTGTCCTGTCATCGCGAAGAGAAAAGTAAAATTAACTCCAGACAGTCGAGGGAAGACAAAAGTGTTTTCATGAAACAACATTAACCCTTTTTCATTGTTGCATGCTGTTTATTTTGGCTATCGAAGAATACTATTCTCGGGCGGTGGTATGAAAAGAATCACACCATAAGTGTTGGGAAAATAATTTGGGCGGGTCTTAATTACGGGACAGGCGGTACTCTTTGCTCATGCTCCCCAAGTGCAAGGATGTTACGAAGACGGAGAGTTACTGGTACCAAGATTACAGAGTATTGTCAAGGCCTGGCTAAACTAGGATATTTTTTGTTCTTGTGGAAACATTGTAGACGAAACAAATTCCCAGTTTAGCCGTGCGGGAAACATTTGTTCCGGAAACAAAAATGTTTTGGGCCGAAAGTCAGAAACCTTTTTTGTTTCTGAAACACAAAATTTGTTTCTGCAACAAATGTCTCCCGCGCGGCTAAACTGGGAAACATTTGCGTCCTCAACAATGTTTCAGCAACAATGTTTCCTAGTTTAGCAAGGCCTTAAGTTATGGTCAATACAAGGTCGGTAAACGGAGGTTAAAACTCTCAAGCGGCTTGGCCTGTTTCTTGCCGATCTGGGTTTTACGACACAATAACTCGAAAACATTCCAACTGTTTCGTAGATTTTAAAAATGTACTGAAGAGATCCTCGCCAGTAAAAAGAGGAACAGACAGTAGAGCAGAGCTACAATAATGGTCGACAAAACACCGTGGCGCAAATGTCACGTTGTTCACAATAACTACACCAACCTTCCCAATGTTTCTAACTGATTTCAGCACCTCCACCCCACCCCATCCCCCGAATAATGTTAAAGATCACGATCGGAGACATTTGCGGTAATCGCGTTCAACATTGTATGGGGGAGGGGGAGGGGATAAGGAAATTTGCTGCTCTTACGCGCTAAAAGAAATAGTGTGCATAAGAATTTTTCCCTTGATATAAACTGAGTGTAATTAGGCTAATTTGGAACTGATTATAGGCTCTAACAGCTAATGTTCTTTTTTCTTTTATATCTGAAGTTTGAAAGTCAGCTGAGAGCAAGAGAAGCTTTGTTATGAGACTGAGAAATTTGTTCCCTACAATACCAAAACTGAAGCTTATAGAGCGTTTATTCACATGACGTCACGTCGGCCATGTTGGTGTTCCAAAACAAAGAAATGGCGGATAACGAACCCGCAAACACTTACTGAATGTAAATTCAAGCTCTATTCCAGTAATGACACAAACACAAAGTAATAGACTAAGAGAGATAGATTGCGTGAAACTCGAATAGACTGCAGATTCCAGGGCGATTCTATTCTTTCTCGAAATGAATGGTACTCGACGCAACAGAAAGGCATTTTATGACCCCACCCTTCTTACATTAAAAAGAGAGTTAGCATTATTTTTCTTTGAAAACTTGAAAAACGAACAACAACCACCAATTTCATGGCAATGGAAGTAATAAAAAGGAGTTTCTAAGTATACAAGCAGAGGAACAGTGCTGAAAGAAGTTACATAACACAGTTATAAAATTGTAGAAATAATCAGTTTCCTGCGCTGTGAAAAGATAGCTCTAGAGAACATGCCCTCTGATCATTCAGTTTGTCTTTTAGGGCAATTTTTCAGTTCTACTGATTCCGTTTGGTGTCCGAATCATTTACCTGCAAGCAGGCATTACTTGGTAAGCCCTCACTTTTCTTGACCGTACATTCTTTCTTCGTTTCGACGGCGCAATGGGATGGAATAGGTTGCTCTCTCACAAAGAGAGCCATTCGTTCGTGAAAAGGCAAACGGTCATTCCAGCTCTTTTGATCAAACATCAGGCGGTGAGCAACTTTTCGCTTTCGCTTGATGTCGAATCCTGGCATAATTTAGGATCAGCAAAGCTCGCTTTGAGATGATAACGAAAATTCCTGGGGTGCGAAGGGCTTGGAGGCGTTAACCGTAACTTCACCGTGAGTCAATCCGCAAGAAACGTCCTTAAGTTTTATAGTGATTTACTCGCCAGCGCAAAGAAACGAACCAGGCACTTGACCGACAATAAGCCTAAACTCGAATTATGCAAACTAAAGAACAGTTCAAACATTGCCGCCAGTGGCAGAGGAAAACCCAGTGACGGAGAAGTATGTAAATTTTTCTTGTTTTCGCCCAGGCTACGAGTATATTTTTTCAGTATCCTAAATTGTCCTGTCATCGTGAAGAGAAAAGTAAAATTAACTCCAGACAGTCGAGGGAAGACAAAAGTGTTTTCATGAAACAACATTAACCCTTTTTCATTGTTGCATGCTGTTTATTTTGGCTATCGAAGAATACTATTCTCGGGCGGTGGTATGAAAAGAATCACACCATAAGTGTTGGGAAAATAATTTGGGCGGGTCTTAATTACGGGACAGGCGGTACTCTTTGCTCATGCTCCCCAAGTGCAAGGATGTTACGAAGACGGAGAGTTACTGGTACCAAGATTACAGAGTATTGTCAAGGCCTGGCTAAACTAGGATATTTTTTGTTCTTGTGGAAACATTGTAGACGAAACAAATTCCCAGTTTAGCCGTGCGGGAAACATTTGTTGCGGAAACAAAAATGTTTTGGGCCGAAAGTCAGAAACCTTTTTTGTTTCTGAAACACAAAATTTGTTTCTGCAACAAATGTCTCCCGCGCGGCTAAACTGGGAAACATTTGCGTCCTCAACAATGTTTCAGCAACAATGTTTCCTAGTTTAGCCAGGCCTTAAGTTATGGTCAATACAAGGTCGGTAAACGGAGGTTAAAACTCTCAAGAGGCTTGGCCTGTTTCTTGCCGATCTGGGTTTTACGACACAATAACTCGAAAACATTCCAACTGTTTCGTAGATTTTAAAAATGTACTGAAGAGATCCTCGCCAGTAAAAAGAGGAACAGACAGTAGAGCAGAGCTACAATAATGGTCGACAAAACACCGTGGCGCAAATGTCACGTTGTTCACAATAACTACACCAACCTTCCCAATGTTTCTAACTGATTTCAGCACCTCCACCCCACCCCATCCCCCGAATAATGTTAAAGATCACGATCGGAGACATTTGCGGTAATCGCGTTCAACATTGTATGGGGGAGGGGGAGGGGATAAGGAAATTTGCTGCTCTTACGCGCTAAAAGAAATAGTGTGCATAAGAATTTTTCCCTTGATATAAACTGAGTGTAATTAGGCTAATTTGGAACTGATTATAGGCTCTAACAGCTAATGTTCTTTTTTCTTTTATATCTGAAGTTTGAAAGTCAGCTGAGAGCAAGAGAAGCTTTGTTATGAGACTGAGAAATTTGTTCCCTACAATACCAAAACTGAAGCTTATAGAGCGTTTATTCACATGACGTCACGTCGGCCATGTTGGTGTTCCAAAACAAAGAAATGGCGGATAACGAACCCGCAAACACTTACTGAATGTAAATTCAAGCTCTATTCCAGTAATGACACAAACACAAAGTAATAGACTAAGAGAGATAGATTGCGTGAAACTCGAATAGACTGCAGATTCCAGGGCGATTCTATTCTTTCTCGAAATGAATGGTACTCGACGCAACAGAAAGGCATTTTATGACCCCACCCTTCTTACATTAAAAAGAGAGTTAGCATTATTTTTCTTTGAAAACTTGAAAAACGAACAACAACCACCAATTTCATGGCAATGGAAGTAATAAAAAGGAGTTTCTAAGTATACAAGCAGAGGAACAGTGCTGAAAGAAGTTACATAACACAGTTATAAAATTGTAGAAATAATCAGTTTCCTGCGCTGTGAAAAGATAGCTCTAGAGAACATGCCCTCTGATCATTCAGTTTGTCTTTTAGGGCAATTTTTCAGTTCTACTGATTCCGTTTGGTGTCCGAATCATTTACCTGCAAGCAGGCATTACTTGGTAAGCCCTCACTTTTCTTGACCGTACATTCTTTCTTCGTTTCGACGGCGCAATGGGATGGAATAGGTTGCTCTCTCACAAAGAGAGCCATTCGTTCGTGAAAAGGCAAACGGTCATTCCAGCTCTTTTGATCAAACATCAGGCGGTGAGCAACTTTTCGCTTTCGCTTGATGTCGAATCCTGGCATAATTTAGGATCAGCAAAGCTCGCTTTGAGATGATAACGAAAATTCCTGGGGTGCGAAGGGCTTGGAGGCGTTAACCGTAACTTCACCGTGAGTCAATCCGCAAGAAACGTCCTTAAGTTTTATAGTGATTTACTCGCCAGCGCAAAGAAACGAACCAGGCACTTGACCGACAATAAGCCTAAACTCGAATTATGCAAACTAAAGAACAGTTCAAACATTGCCGCCAGTGGCAGAGGAAAACCCAGTGACGGAGAAGTATGTAAATTTTTCTTGTTTTCGCCCAGGCTACGAGTATATTTTTTCAGTATCCTAAATTGTCCTGTCATCGTGAAGAGAAAAGTAAAATTAACTCCAGACAGTCGAGGGAAGACAAAAGTGTTTTCATGAAACAACATTAACCCTTTTTCATTGTTGCATGCTGTTTATTTTGGCTATCGAAGAATATACTATTCTCGGGCGGTGGTATGAAAAGAATCACACCATAAGTGTTGGGAAAATAATTTGGGCGGGTCTTAATTACGGGACAGGCGGTACTCTTTGCTCATGCTCCCCAAGTGCAAGGATGTTACGAAGACGGAGAGTTACTGGTACCAAGATTACAGAGTATTGTCAAGGCCTGGCTAAACTAGGATATTTTTTGTTCTTGTGGAAACATTGTAGACGAAACAAATTCCCAGTTTAGCCGTGCGGGAAACATTTGTTGCGGAAACAAAAATGTTTTGGGCCGAAAGTCAGAAACCTTTTTTGTTTCTGAAACACAAAATTTGTTTCTGCAACAAATGTCTCCCGCGCGGCTAAACTGGGAAACATTTGCGTCCTCAACAATGTTTCAGCAACAATGTTTCCTAGTTTAGCCAGGCCTTAAGTTATGGTCAATACAAGGTCGGTAAACGGAGGTTAAAACTCTCAAGAGGCTTGGCCTGTTTCTTGCCGATCTGGGTTTTACGACACAATAACTCGAAAACATTCCAACTGTTTCGTAGATTTTAAAAATGTACTGAAGAGATCCTCGCCAGTAAAAAGAGGAACAGACAGTAGAGCAGAGCTACAATAATGGTCGACAAAACACCGTGGCGCAAATGTCACGTTGTTCACAATAACTACACCAACCTTCCCAATGTTTCTAACTGATTTCAGCACCTCCACCCCACCCCATCCCCCGAATAATGTTAAAGATCACGATCGGAGACATTTGCGGTAATCGCGTTCAACATTGTATGGGGGAGGGGGAGGGGATAAGGAAATTTGCTGCTCTTACGCGCTAAAAGAAATAGTGTGCATAAGAATTTTTCCCTTGATATAAACTGAGTGTAATTAGGCTAATTTGGAACTGATTATAGGCTCTAACAGCTAATGTTCTTTTTTCTTTTATATCTGAAGTTTGAAAGTCAGCTGAGAGCAAGAGAAGCTTTGTTATGAGACTGAGAAATTTGTTCCCTACAATACCAAAACTGAAGCTTATAGAGCGTTTATTCACATGACGTCACGTCGGCCATGTTGGTGTTCCAAAACAAAGAAATGGCGGATAACGAACCCGCAAACACTTACTGAATGTAAATTCAAGCTCTATTCCAGTAATGACACAAACACAAAGTAATAGACTAAGAGAGATAGATTGCGTGAAACTCGAATAGACTGCAGATTCCAGGGCGATTCTATTCTTTCTCGAAATGAATGGTACTCGACGCAACAGAAAGGCATTTTATGACCCCACCCTTCTTACATTAAAAAGAGAGTTAGCATTATTTTTCTTTGAAAACTTGAAAAACGAACAACAACCACCAATTTCATGGCAATGGAAGTAATAAAAAGGAGTTTCTAAGTATACAAGCAGAGGAACAGTGCTGAAAGAAGTTACATAACACAGTTATAAAATTGTAGAAATAATCAGTTTCCTGCGCTGTGAAAAGATAGCTCTAGAGAACATGCCCTCTGATCATTCAGTTTGTCTTTTAAGGCAATTTTTCAGTTCTACTGATTCCGTTTGGTGTCCGAATCATTTACCTGCAAGCAGGCATTACTTGGTAAGCCCTCACTTTTCTTGACCGTACATTCTTTCTTCGTTTCGACGGCGCAATGGGATGGAATAGGTTGCTCTCTCACAAATAGAGCCATTCGTTCGTGAAAAGGCAAACGGTCATTCCAGCTCTTTTGATCAAACATCAGGCGGTGAGCAACTTTTCGTTTTCGCTTGATGTCGAATCCTGGCATAATTTAGGATCAGCAAAGCTCGCTTTGAGATGATAACGAAAATTCCTGGGGTGCGAAGGGCTTGGAGGCGTTAACCGTAACTTCACCGTGAGTCAATCCGCAAGAAACGTCCTTAAGTTTTATAGTGATTTACTCGCCAGCGCAAAGAAACGAACCAGGCACTTGACCGACAATAAGCCTAAACTCGAATTATGCAAACTAAAGAACAGTTCAAACATTGCCGCCAGTGGCAGAGGAAAACCCAGTGACGGAGAAGTATGTAAATTTTTCTTGTTTTCGCCCAGGCTACGAGTATATTTTTTCAGTATCCTAAATTGTCCATTCGTCGTGAAGAGAAAAGTAAAATTAACTCCAGACAGTCGAGGGAAGACAAAAGTGTTTTTATGAAACAACATTAACCATTTTTCATTGTTGCATGCTGTTTATTTTGGCTATCGAAGAATATACTATTCTCGGGCGGTGGTATGAAAAGAATCACACCATAAGTGTCGGGAAAATAATTTGGGCGGGTCTTAATTACGGGGCAGGCGGTACTCTTTGCTCATGCTCCCCAAGTGCAAGGATGTTACGAAGACTGAGAGTTACTGGTACCAAGATTTCAGAGTGTTGTCCAGGCCTGGCTAAACTAGGATTTTTTTTGTTCTTGTGGAAACATTGTAGACGAAACAAATTCCCAGTTTAGCCGTGCGGGAAACATTTGTTGCGGAAACAAAAATGTTTTGGGCCGAAAGTCAGAAACCTTTTTTGTTTCTGAAACACAAAATTTGTTTCTGCAACAAATGTCTCCCGCGCGGCTAAACTGGGAAACATTTGCGTCCTCAACAATGTTTCAGCAACAATGTTTCCTAGTTTAGCCAGGCCTTAAGTTATGGTCAATACAAGGTCAGTAAACGGAGGTTAAAACTCGGAAGAGGCTTGGCCTGTTTCTTGCCGATCTGGAATTTTACGACACAATAACTCGAAAACATTCCAACTGTTTTGTAGATTTTAAAAATGTACTGAAGAGATCCTCGCCAGTAAAAAGAGGAACAGACAGTAGAGCAGAGCTACAATAATGGTCGAACACCGTGGCGCAAATGTCACGTTGTTCACTGTAACTACACCAACCTTCCCAATGTTTCTAACTGATTTCAGCACCTCCACCCCCCCCCCCCCCCCGAATAATGTTAAAAATCATGATCGGAGACATTTGTGGTAATCGCGTATGGGGGAGGGGAAGGGGATAATGAAATTTGTTGCTCTTACGCGCTAAAAGAAATAGTGTGCATAAGAATTTTTCCCTTGAGATAAACTGAGTGTAATTAGGCCAATTTGGAACTGATTATAGGCTCTAACAGCTAATGTTCTTTTTTCTGTTATATCTGCCGTCATCCTGAAGTTTGAAAGTCAGCTGAGAGCAAGAGAAGCGTTGTTATGAGACTGAGAAATTTGTTCCCTACAATACCAAAACTGAAGCGTTTTTTCACATGACGTTACGTCGGCCATTTTGATGTTCCAAAACAAAGAAACGGCGGCCATGTTGGTGTTCCAAACTAAACCTCTCTAATAATTTATTTTGCTAAATTTGATTGTAAGTTACACAACCCACCTCGATTAGCTTTGCTACATGCGGGTTGTGTATTTTTCTAAATCGTATATTATAAATTATTGAAATAAAGTGAAAGTAAAGTGAAAAAGTGAAGTGAATATAACCCTATTTTAATGTAAATGCTTTCTTTTGTTTCAGTACACCAATATCGCCAGAAAAACGCTCTATTATGCCCCAGTTATATACAAGGATTTGTCACCTAGTTAAGGGAAATATTTTATCCTAATAAGTGTAGGTAAAACAGGAGGAGGGACAATAATATTTTAGTCTGGTTTTAAGAAATATTACACATTTTATCATTTTTAGCATACAGGTAGATAGGTGTCCCAATTAGCATACGCTTGTTTAAGCTAGGTATTCATTGACACATTAATAATTTATAATTTATTTATTTATTTATTATTTCACCGACTTGGTTACCTATGAAAATTATCGATAAAGAGAAAAAAACAGCTACAACACATCATCAAGTTCAGAGGCTTTGTTTCGATAAAAAATTTCACTTTCCTTTCAGTGCTGAGGAAGCTTTACCCGATTTGAAGCACTGGAGTTATAGATTGCAGGCAGTCTATTACAGAGCTTCACGTATTTACAACTTTTTTTTAGCAGAGGAAGAAGCTCATTTGAAATTGTTTAATTTCCTTTTCAAAGTCACCGACACGATTCCACTCAGATAGATGTATAAAATAAGCGATACAATCACATGATGATCTTCTTCCCAGGGGATTTCCTGAGCCGGTAGTACATGTAAGCAGTGAAACCAGATAATGCATACCTATCGGAACAAAAGGAAAAAAAGGCAACTTTAAATTAGTAATCAAAATCAAGGAGACAAGCTCGTGTAGAGAACACTGTGATTTCAAGATAGCTAAACTGTACACTGGTTAAAGGAACACAGTCACAATATTTGGGTCATTATTAGAGAGATAAAAAAAATCACTCAACTAATGCGAAACTGTGAAATATCAAATTTTCAGGGAAGAAGATTTAGGCTAAATTTTTCAAAAACGTAATTTGTAATCCGTTTCAATCTTCTCCATCCTTCACCATCCTCGCCATATTTGCATTTATTCTTGTCTTGATGCTTGTCTTCCCTGAAAATTTGTTATTTCACTGTTTTGCATTATTTAAATGCACTTTTTATCGCTGTAATAATGACCCAAAATATCTTGACCGTGCTCCTTTAAGAATGTTGATGGAAGTGTATCCTATGTTCCTACCATGTGATGATGTATTGAAGATGCTCGTTTCGCAGATATACTCGAGTTTGTCCTCCTATTGGCCCTCCAGGCTCTGTACTGGCTGAAAGGCAACAAGTAGTGATAGAAATTGACATGAAAAACAAATTGCTTTCTTCCATCTTGGCCTTCAAAATACGCTCGTTCGTGCGTAAGAAGAAACAAGCTTTGAAATGCGCGAGTTTTGCTGTTACTTGACAATTCCGTGGGCATAACCTAAAGAAATTTAAACTAAAGAGAGGCTGGCCAAGCAAAGGAGGATCACAGTTTTGAGCTTGGAAGCGAAATAAGAAAGTTGATACATTCACCCCGAGCGTGTGACCAAGAAAAAATCACAGTAGCGGATGGGAATCAAACTAATGACTCTTTTCTTTGACCCGCACTTCTAATGAGGTTATTCACCGAAATGTGGTGCTGCGTTAGTGAGAAAGTGAAAAATTATGAGTTGATTGACAAGCTGAACTGTGCGACTTGACACTCTTCATGGTGGCCAATTTACAACTTAATTTGCGAAAAATCAAAGCAAAATTAACACTGACAACAGAAAGACAACAGGCAAGGAAAAATGTGAGCAAGCGAGCCACGATTGCAAGATGTCAGTATTAATTTGTTTTCACCACTAAAAATATAATGGTCCAGGAAGTCGCACACTTTTGACCAAGTCTTGAAAATAATCAATTCTGGCGAAAATGAAACTGCCTTCAGCACTCAGCATAAAATTCATTTTTTACCAGCATCAGCATCCACAAAAATCGGCAGGGAGCCTGACACCTCAGCCATAGCTTCTACATCACGTGAAAACCAGTGGTTTCGTTCGGGATTATTTTTCGGCTGGAATGGCTGTCTCTACGGGAACAACACAGAAAAAAAAACACATACTGAGTGTTAAGTTTATTTATCAAGACTATCACCACAAAACCTTCAAACATCTTCAGTGCTGCTGCTGTTAAATAATTTTCTTCTGAAGAAAACCCAGCTACTTTATATCACACACATGGAATGATGTATTTTGGATACTTCTGCTCTTCTCTTAATTTGTTTTAGTTCAAGACGAAGATCGTGAATGTTTTCCTTCCTATCTCAATTAGGCGCTAACATATCTATCTCCCCAACAGATGCTCACTTTCCCATATCTTTATACAAACATAAGTCATTAATCTATGAAATTTTCACTACATTTCCCCTTTATGCCATGCAATTGATGGACATTGTAACACAAAGGATTTTAAGAAAACCCACAACACTTTTAGGTATGTTTTTGGCCATTTCTATTGTTTCTAAAACTTAAGAGTGTTTTGTGCTTTCTTACACCGGTAGTTTTTACTTGTCTTCTGCTATCAAGACCTCTTGGAAATAAACGATTTTGCATGTTTTACTGTCATTTTGTACTTTTGTTTTTCTTTGTCTTTGTCCATTTGAATTAATGAGCTCAACTTGCAGGCAAGGCTACAGAAACACAAAATACCCTCTGTACTTCTTTTGAAATATAAACTTTAAACAGAAGGAACAAAAACCTTTTCTCCTTGTCTGACGAAGCCAACCAACTCTACCTCCCCTTCGATCTGTGAATTCAATTGTAATAACGACAATCTTCAGTATGAAAAGAAACAACATTCTGAATTGAAACATTCATGGTGCCAGAATTATTAGACAAAAAACAAACAAACAAAACAAAACAAGCAAAAAAGAATTGTAAGCTTTCAAATAATAATACTTGTCCTTCTCGCCTCTTGTCTGCTTCAATCCTCTCCCTTGGCACCCATCCTCTGTTGACTAATATTCTCTTCCTAAAACAAATATCACTTGTGATGTGTTTTAGGGAACTTAATTGCTGCAGCATTTAATATCTCATTAAAGGAAAACTCAAATGAAGAATGATCCTCGCAGTTGTGAACGCAATTTATGCAATTGCGAAAAGAAGCCTGAAAAAAATTCAGGACTTCAACGGGGTTTGAACCCGTGACCTCGCGATTACCGGTGTGATGCTCTAACCAACTGAGCTATGAAGCCACTGACGTTGGGAGCAGGTCAATTGTGGGCTCATATGTTCCCGTGAAAGAAATGAGTGTGAATGATATATGAAATGAATCATATATGAACTGCGGAAATGAAATCAAATGAAGAATGATCCTCGCAGTTGTGAACGCAATTTATGCAATTGCGAAAAGAAGCCTGAAAAAAATTCAGGACTTCAACAGGGTTTGAACCCGTGACCTCGCGATTACCGGTGCGTTGCTCTAACCAACTGAGCTATGAAGCCATTGACGTTGGGAGCAGGTCAATTGTGGGCTCATATGTTCCCGTGAAAGAAATGAGTGTGAATGATATATGAAATGAATCATTTGATTTTATTTCCGCAGTTCATATATGATTCATTTCATATATCATTCACACTCATTTCTTTCACGGGAACATATGAGCCCACAATTGACCTGCTCCCAACGTCAGTGGCTTCATAGCTCAGTTGGTTAGAGCATCGCACCGGTATCGCAATTGCATAAATTACGTTCACAACTGCGAGGATCATTCTTCATTTGATTTCATTTCCGCAGTTCATATATGATTCATTTCATATATCATTCACACTAAAGGAAAACTGATACAAATCAGGGAAAAATTTGCTGCATCATTATTCGTGTAAAATTATAGTCTGTAATTTTAATTTTGGCTTTCTTAAAAGTTGATCTCTTCAAGACCATTTTGATGACAAAAGTATTTATAAAAAGATGGTTAAAAATTAATGAAGTAGTGGCTTGATATGCAAAACAATCCAGTCAAACCTGCCATAGCAGCCATTTTCTGGACTGAGCAGAGTGTCTGCTTACAGGTAGGACCGTAGGAGCTAGGGTATGTCATACCTTCTATTGGAACCCGGGGAAGGGGGAGTGGTTACTTCCGTATATGGGCAATATAGCAATAGGTATATGTGGCCCTAAAGGGAATGGTTTTTTAGCCATTTTTGTCTGAAATAGGGTAATGGATTTTGACCATTTTGGTCTGAAATAGGGTATGGTTTGTGCCCTCTGGTGTTGAATTGGGTATGTTTTTTCTTTAAAGAAGCTACTTGTTCATCATTAGGCGATAAGACCATCAACAAAAGCCCTTATTTTTTGTCTTTTAATTGTGTTTATGCCAACCATGTACGTGAAATAGGGTATTGAATTTTTGGTCAGGTCTGAAATAGGGTAGGGAAAATTGCAGATTTTGGTCTGAAATAGGGTAAGGGTTTCAGGAAGCGGGCTGCACACCCCTCCAGATTTTTCTGGGAGTACCCCCTGGGGTACTAGAGAAGTGTTATAATAATTGTAAAACAAGAGAATGAGGATGTTGTCCTTTGTCCTAAATAGGATCTTAAAATAGAGGGTGTAGGGTAGGTAATTAAGGTTATTTTTGTCCTAAACAGGGTCAGGGGAACAAACCTACAGCAACACCCCTATAGCCAAATATGGGTCAAGTACCCCTTCCTCATGTGGTTTTTCCAAGATTGTTATTTTGGAAAACCTAACTTTCATAGAGAAGCTGTTTTGCTTTCAATCCAAAATGTTTCAAGATTTTCAAATCACAACCATATAACAACTGTAGAGATTCCCTTAGCAACAATGCTAGATATGTAGTTAAGTTAGACGTCCTTAAGATCTACAAAAAATTGACCACATACCCACTCTCTTTTATTTCAAATGGCGTAATGATATGTGCACCAGATTTTGGCTTCTTTCCCAGACCTCCTCCACCATGTGGACCCTCATTTAGTGATCTTGGTAACACATGGATTTCCTCTGCATGATCAAACTTTCCACGTAACCTGACACGACAATACTCCAGCTCTTTTGACCTCAGTTCATCAATACTGTCAAAGAAAAACAACTGGTTATTTAATGGAAAATATAGGCTAATAAGCTAGATATAAAGTAACAAATTTTATGACACAAGTTACAGACCATCTATGGGAATTAACTCAAAATCCCTTCACCCAGGAAATGCCAGCCACATATGCAGTCATAGCTGCAGTCAAAGAACATAGATTTAATAATAATAATAATAATGATGATGATGATGATGATTATCAATTTATAGTGCGCACATTTCATACAATGTTCAAATGTGCATAACAATTAAAAACTAAAAATAAATAGATAGATACAAAATATTACAAAAATTGAATGATAAAAGGTGATATTAAAAAAAATTACAATGCAATTATGATTCATGGTTGTAACAAAAATGCTTGCCTAAAATCGTGGGTCTTTAGTTTAGCTTTAAAAATGCTAACAGTGTCAGTTCTTCTAAATTGGCCAGTGAAAGTGTATTCCAAAGTTTAGGCACAGAACAAGTAAAAGAACAGTCAGCAAGGGTGGCTTTAGACCTAAAACGAGGTAAGTAAAAGTCCATCTTTGGAAGTCCTAAGATTAACTCAAAATCCCTTCACCCAGGAAATGCCAGCCACATATGCAGTCATAGCTGCAGTCAAAGAACATAGATTTAATAATAATAATGATGATGATGATGATGATTATCAATTTATAGTGCGCACATTTCATACAATGTTCAAATGTGCATAACAATTAAAAACTAAAAATAAATAGATAGATACAAAATATTACAAAAATTGAATGATAAAAGGTGATATTAAAAAAAATTACAATGCAATTATGATTCATGGTTGTGACAAAAATGCTTGTCTAAAATGGTGGGTCTTTAGTTTAGCTTTAAAAATGCTAACAGTGTCAGTTCTTCTAAATTGGCCAGTGAAAGTGTATTCCAAAGTTTAGGCACAGAACAAGTAAAAGAACAGTCAGCAAGGGTGGCTTTAGACCTAAAACAAGGTAAGTAAAAGTCCATCTTTGGAAGTCCTAAGATTATATTGCGGTGGGGACCTAAGAGAAATCATAGATGCCAAATAACAAGGAGCTAAAACTTTAAGGATTTTAAAAGTAATTAAAAGGATTTTAAACTCAATTCTGTATCTGATTGGGAGCCAATGTAGTTCATAGATTTCACAGTTATCCAGGAATTCCCAAAGACTAACCAACAAAGGCTTATTCAAACACTTCCTCACCTAAACCTGATGATTCAACAATCCTTCAAAAATGACAGTTGTTGTATAACCGAGGTTCCACTGTTTGTGTTTGGTTAGAAAAAAGTGACCACAGTAATGAGAGGACATTACACTGAGAAGATAGCCATAAGGCAGTGTTCCATTGCACTCAAAAGGTCAAGGCTAGTGCTTAGAGTGAAGATGAAATTAATGCATGACTAAAAACTTTGAGGTATCCCAATCTGGATGAGATATGGCTGAAGCTTTATTGATTAACCTCCCTCCCCCCTTTTCCATTCAACAACACAAATCAATTTTACAATAACATTCAATTAATAAAGTTTTAATTACTTTTCTGGTATATCTCGAACTGGGTCAGTTGTTCTTGTCTCAAGCTCTTTTATCAAACCCCTTTTCCACTGCAGTCTGTGGATCTGCCAGGTACCCAGACCAAATGTTGATATAGGAATGATCAGCAACAGATAATGAAGTTTGGATTCCTTAACCTCTGCCATTGTTGTTGACAAAAAACACGATCTTGGGTAATTTAGTACTGTTTTAAAGGAAAAAAAAATATAACAACAAAATTATTAAACCATCCCTAACCTTGTTAAACTACATGTAAAGGTGGACCCACAGGAGGGAACATGTTGCAGGAACATGTTGCTGCAACATGTAGCAGGGACAAAATCGTGTTAAGTACACACTGAGGGACATGTTGCAGGGATATGTAGCAGGGACATGTAGTGCTCAGGGACCAATTCACAGAGTTTGCACACTTGTGAAAAAGCTCCCGGGATATGTTTCAGGGACATGTTGCAGGAACACACCCCCTCGTGTGTGCGTTGAGACCTTTTTCACTCGTGCAACATAAATTTTGTGCAAAATGTGTCCCCGCAACATGTCGCACTGAGTTCAACTTGTTGAGCTTCATGGGACATGTTGCGGGGACAAATTTTGCACAAAATTTATGTTGCACGAGAGAAAAAGTGTCAACACACACAAGGAGGTGTGTCCCTGCAACATCTACCAGGGATATGTTCCAGCTACATTTTTGTGTGTGTGTGCTAGTCGTGATCTTTCCCCTGATTCATGTCCCTGCTACACGTCCCAGCTAGAAAACTCCTAATGTGCACAGTTTATAAATATGTCCCTGCTACGTTTTGCGGCAACATATTCCTACAACAAATCCCCTCGTGTGGGCCCACCTTAAAGTCTACTTGTATTTGCCAATGGCCATAACTAATAATTTGATTGCGCGGAGCTATCTCCATAATGTGACCAAGATACCACGAGTTCCTCAACTATTCTAGCATTCATGTCCTTAGAAATCCCCTTTCTCATTCAGTACCTTTGTTCCTTCCAGCTGCTGAAAAGTTAAAAAGGTGGCTGTATCGGGCTATGATTCTTGCAAACACCATTTTCGGGGCAGAAAGCCAGATTTGCTACACAAGGGAAATTTGCAAAAAAAAAAATTGTTTAGTCCATTTGCGCCAGCAGTGATGGGTTATACGCCATTGTGCTTCAAACTGGGTAAACTGGGCAAAATCAATCACAAGTTATGCAACTTATATGATCTTCCGTCTTCACTTGGCCCTCACCTTGATCAATTTGTGCGATTTTCGCCAGGCGGTCCAATTGCTAGTCCCAGTCCTTCTTACGTTTTGTTGAGCCCGCAATTCACAGACCCAAATTCAATATGGCGGCCAACCTGGAAAGAATTCAGCAGCAAATGCAAACGGAATTGGAAAAGTTTCAGGGTGTTCAGAAAGGTAAATCGTCAGTAAAATGGAAGCTCGATAAACCTGTTACATTGTCGTTCAGCATCTTTGCCTGAGCAACTGCAAAAGTTTGGTAAACTCTTAAAAGTCAGTACCAAATGTCAGTGAGGTTGGGTATGACAGGATTCGAAAGTCCACGCTTGACACATTTGTTATCCGCTAAAATACCATAAAGTGAAATAGTAATGTAATAAACTATTTTTCATGTTTATTTAACAAACGCAACAACACCAGTCAACATGGCCGCTCTCACCCGACAAGAAGCACATGGAAAATCATGTGACCAGAAGTGCGATTGCAATATGTGGCACCTTCCCATGGAAAGAAACTAAAAACTAGGGGAGATAAGGACTTTAAAAGAACAATCAATTCACAACGTCCGCTTTGAAAATGAATGCAAGTAAAGAGGAGCGTCCTTTGCTCTTATTTGGAGATAGGCAGAATATTTAGAAATCAAGCCCATCAGGAGGCTTGACTGTTCGACCACTCCTTGTGGTCAGCAGTCTTTTCTTAGGAGACAAGTTGGAGGCAGGACGTTCTGGGGATGTGCAGACTTCCTCTTGGTCACTAGGTAATTCAAACCTACAGCAGTAATAGGTGGGAGTTACTGCGCCTAATGTAGTGTCTTCCTGGTCACTCTCCACTGATGAACTGGACCCAGCTCCTTTCAGCGAGCAACTTGGTCTTGCAATCACTTCATAATATGTGACTGCTTTTAGATTGCTCTTGTTCCAAACAAAATCGAACCATAAATGTATCGACTGCTCCAAATTTCAATACCATTAATTTTGATCTGGGTGAAATTGAAAGGAAAAAACAACAACAACAAAAGACAACAAACACAAAAGAGTCTGAAAAGACCAGCAGCATTTTTTTAATCCCAAACAATCCCATATGGAAAATATAAAAATGTTTCTCTTGGTTTCAGATCTACAGAAATTAATCAGTGCAAGACAGCAGTTAGATGCTCAGCTGAATGAAAATAAAGTTGTACAAGAGGTAAGATCACAATGTTAAATTGGCTTGCATAATTGAAGGGCTTGATGGAAAACTATGCTAAGTGGATTTTTGGGAGTTTTTTTTTTTAAGTTTGCTCCAAAATTGCTGGTTTTTTGCATACGTTTTTATGTGGTTAACATTGTCCTGTATTCTTTTTCGCTGCTTTGCGCTTAGTCTCCGAGAAAACACGGGCCAAAAAACTAAAAATCCACTAAGCATAGTTTTCCACCAAGCCCTTCAATTACTTTGAAGATGTAAATACCATGTTTATTTACCAAACTTAATTCCATGTGTAGTTTAACTGTTTTTGTTTATCAGTTTGCTGCAGTAGAATCTTGATATAATGAAGTGCCAGGGGCTTTGTAAAATGGGTCCATTATAATGAGGGTTTGTTATGAGTGAAACCCTGAAATTATGAATTTGTGGGGAAACGATCAAAATCTTCATTTTATCAGGGCATATGAACGTTTGACACTATTTCTTAATCAAAGATGTAATATGATTGTGCAATCTGTTGTCCCTTCTGCTTCAGTCATGAGAATTTGTTATTAATTTTGTTATGTTGGGGAAAACTTTTAAGTTTATGTTTTTGGATTGTGTTCATCATAACAGGCATTTCATTATTCTGGGGTTTATTTTCACAGTGAACTTCCTCAATGCAGACACCCCTGTAGGGCAAACACCTCTCTAAGGTGGACACCTTCACCTGGCCCCGACTGAATTGCCCCATACTGTATTCTCTGTAACAAAACTCCCTCTGTAGACACCTCTCTAAGGCAGACATTAAGAGCTGGTCGCTAACATATCCACCTCAAAGGGAGTTCACTGTAACTGGGATCTATTCTGTAGATTTTATTGTGGCTTTGGCCAGGCCTAAGAATATTGCTCAATCGACATTCTAATGTTGACTTTGTTATAACTAGGTGTGTGATATCAGGGTTTCAGTGAATTATTTACTCTCTTTTTATGGAACACTTTTATTGCTTGAACACTTGGAATTCCAATCTGTTTGCTTATTTGTGTGTTTATAGGAGCTAGACATAATAGAACCAGAGGGCAATGTATATAAGCTTATAGGACCTGTTCTGGTGAAACAAGATTTGGAAGAAGCTAAACAGACTGTGGGGAAAAGAATTGAGTACATCACTGCTGAAATGTAAGATGGTGATAAATGCCTGTAAATGTTTATTTAAAAGCCAAACTGTGTTTGACACTTGAATTTTTCTACCAGTTCTTTTATTATGGCACAAAACAGTAACAATGCAATAAATGCAATTCAATGAATAATAGCTGACAGAACTACTTTACTACAAAAATGTTACATCACCCCTCCCCCATCACCCCCTCCCCCAGGTCAACAGACCAGATTATAGTTTTTTACTTGGTTTATAATTTTTTTACCTCAGACAAATATTTCTCTTTATTTCAGAAAAAGAAATGACGCTAGCATTAAAGATGTTGAAAAGAAGCGTGGTTCAAGCCAGGAGGCCCTTGGCAAACTGCAACAGCAATACCAACAGTTCCTAACCAAGGCAGCTGCTAAAGCATAATGGACTCATATGAAATAATATTAGGTTTTTATTTATTTGAAAAAAACCGAACACTACAAAACGCAATAAGGAGACAGGATTACATTAGCGGTAATTCTTTTTTGATAGACAAGTGCTTGACATCTCATTTTAGGCTGCAAACTAAACAACAACAACAACAACAACAAAAACATTTAGCCTGAGAGCTGATTTGGGTAGGAGTAAAAAGTGTTTTGACAATGCCACTTATGTGAGATCAAAATGGTAATGACTAACAACAGTGTGCCACAGTCAGGGAAAAGTCAGGAAAAAAAGATTTTTTTCAAGGTCTTGGAAAAGTCACGGAATTTTGCTTCAAGCCAGGGAAATTCTAAGTTCCTACCCGAAAGTCAGTGAAAAGTCAGGGGGTTTTACGTTTGGCTAGCTATTAAGTTTGTGAAAGAGTTTGTTGTTGGTAAATGTCATGTCGTTTCCAAACATTTCTAGAAATGAATTGATTTCTGTGGCTTCATTGCTGGCTTTATTTCCCAAAGATCTGTCTTGGGTGGTTTGTGAAAATTGATTTGTGATCAGTGAAAAGTCAGGGAATTTTTTTCTATCCCAGTGAGTGGCATCCCTGAACAACGTACAGACCCTGAAGACTCAAATGTAACTTGCTTCGGTTAAGCTCAACTTTCGCACACTGCCTGGATTTCATGTCAGGAGAAGGGTTCAGTTGTGCATTTATTTCTTCACCCGAGACCGTAAATTCGGAGAATCAGCCCATTTCGTCTTAAAAACTGAAGTTAAGCCGGTTACAGACGAGCAAGTTTTCCTTGACAAGTGTCATTGACAATTTTTATTTGCTCATGTTTATGAACGACAAGTTTTCTTTGGCAAGTTTTGCCTTCACAAGTTTTATTTGCTGGTGTGAACGAATGAACAAATTTTCTTTGACGAATATTCACTGTAGCCAGCAATTCAATTACACAGCAGACTGCAATTTTTTTTGACAAGTTTTCCTTGTTGACCCGTACAGACGAGCAAGTTCTGCGATGTGTCAAGTTTTTCCTTGACAAGTGCACTTGTTCAAAAACTAGCATGCTAGTTTTTGAACAAGTGCACTTGTCAAGGAAAAACTTGACAAGTTTTTCTTTACACACCAGCAAATAAAATTTGTCAAGTCAAAACTTGTCAAGGAAAACTTGCTCGTCTGTAACCGGCTTTACATAGGTAAAGCACGATTAATGTTGTTTTCCCGTTTTTGAATAAACAAAATTGATTCAAATGAAGAATGATCCTCGCAGTTGTGAACGCAATTTATACAATTGCGAAAAGAAGCCTGAAAAAAATTCAGGACTTCAACGGGGTTTGGACCCGTGACCTCGCGATTACCGGTGCGATGCTCTAACCAACTGAGCTATGAAGCCACTGACGTTGGGAGCAGGTCAATTGTGGGTTCATAATTGAATTGGTCAAGTTTGAGAACAGTTATATAATTTCAAAACGCTTAACCGGTGTCTTTTTAGGTGATCTTCTAGTTATTGTAGCTGAATCAAACGGATCAATGTAGTCAATCGAACGTTCGGTAATCGATCTCAATCGAACTCAATCGCTCGATTGAGGTCGATTTGGCTCGGCAATCGAACTTAATCGAACTCACCCAAAAAGTTTACCAATCGAAAGCAATCGAACGTTCGGTAATCGAGCACTTCAACAATCAAACATAATCGAACTCAATCGAACATAATCGAACACTTCAACAATCGAACATAAAACCACAAGCAGTTTCATCTGGTTTGAAACAAAGCATTGCGGTCAAATAAGTTATTTATTGGCTTCTATTTCAAGCACGAGTACAACAGGCGCCAAGATCCAGTTGCAGTGGTCGTTTTTTAGTTATCTAAACGAAACTTTAACGAATATCCCCGTTCGGTGTTATACCGAGCGATATAAAGACAGTTTACATAGTGTACTGAGCTGTTCATGTTATCCAGTATTAATTGTGAATTTATCAATTTCGAATCAACTAAACAATAAAGATTTTAGTTAATTGAAATGTGTTAATAGAGAGATTAAGATTGAGGTTTTCGGCATTTCCCGCGAACCGCGAACGTCAAGAAGTCACGTGATCAGTGCCTTGCCGTCAGGTTTGCGGTTTGAGGTTCACGTTTGTACGGCTAGACCACGCTCTAGAGATAAGTGATTTACCGCAAGGATTTTTGCACCCTAAAACATCACAATCCCACGTTTGAGAGGAAATACTACTTTTTAGAACTTTTTCGCCTATTAATTATCGAATTCTTTTTCATAGAAACGCAATTTTAAGACGATTTCTCAGCTAAAATAGAAGTGAACGAATGAATGAAAACAAACATGGCGACCGGTTATTTGTTACCCGCGAATCTTAAGTCCCGAATACGGGTAGACAGCTAACGTGAAACCGCTAACCGCAAACCCAAGTTTGCCGTTTGCGGTAAGATGGCCAAACCTTAATTAAGGTCTCTAATATCTCTCTCAATTGCTCCTCTAGTTGAAACTCGGTTGAAGAGTGAAATCCTTCCAAATCTATTGAGACTGAATGCTTATCAATTTTTGTATGCCGTTTTATTTTTCTACAGAACAAAATCGAACCAATCGTGTCGATTGAGTTCGATTGGGCTCGGTAATCGAACTCACAGAAAAGTTCCAGTTCGATTATGTTCGATTACCGAACCAATCGAACTCCAATCGAACGATTAAGTTCGATTGATTTTTGGTTCGGTTTCGTTCGATTGACTACGCAGGGTAAAATGCGGAAAAGAAATCAACCAAGTATCAGCTCAACTTCTGCTCAGCTCAAAGGAAAATGGAATTAAATATAGCCTGAAAACACTCACTGACAAGCAGCGAAGGTCAGAAAACAGAAAAGTGTACGAAACTTCAACTTCACTTTATTTTGCACTTAAATTTTGAAATTAGAATATTAGCATATAAAAAAGAAATGCATATATAACAATTAAAAGTGACAGTGGTGTATAGTTTGTCCATGGAGGCTAATAGAACCGCTAGGTTATCGAGTTAGTCTCCATCTCCAAAACATGAGAGTAGAGAAAGGAAAGAGCTAGAAGAATTGATAGAAAGATGTTTGATTGCGAATAAAATTGGAGTATCCGAGAAGTGAACTTTGAGATTTGTGACCAGAGCATATTAATGTCTCCAATAGCATTTTTCACTCCTTTTCTTTCCCCATAGTTCGGCGCCCGATTTTTTACCAATATCCCGCTTTCCACAGCAACTCGAACGACGAATAAAGGATGTCGTCAAAATATAGATCATTTTAATCTAGACCAGTGATTTTGAAAACTGTGTCGAGGAGAAAGTACGTGACTTTTGCTCCCCTTTTCTTCCGTCACAATTGATTTGATTTGTTTCGGTTAAAGCGGCGCTCACAATGGGCGCTGTCAAGTTCGTATTCAAAAATAGAAGGTGCGAAAAGTTTTTATTGCGTCAAGTTCTGTGCGCTTTCCCTCTAATTGTTTTTAATTCGCCCAACAAATGTTTGTAGACAGAATATGAAGTAAGAAAAGTACAGCTGAAATAGTAAGGCATTATTTTTTGTTTTGATCTATGCCCAAGACTTTAGCACTTTTGATTAAATAGAGTTTTTCAGTCTTCCAGGAATAAGGACTTTTCCGTTGACATGCTGTTTTATTGGGCCAGGAGTTAATAGTTCTAATTAAATAGCACACGGGCTAGTGGGCTTGTGGAACGCTGTAAGAAGTAGAGGTGTTTTAAAAACTGTGTTTTGAAAGCGCTTAAAAGTGCTTATTACATGTACCCTATCAGTACGTGACCAACGCTGTCATATATATGTTTTCTAGTCCTCAAAAACGTGCCCCCTCTTTATTTTATCATTGAAATAGACGATCCATTTTTGAATACTAAGCTTTAAGTTTCTTCCGTTTCGCAATTTTAAATACTCATTTTGATAATAGTCCTTGTTTTTACTCTCGGACAGAACATAAAGAAAACAAGATCGTGGGCACAAAATTGCGCTTAAAGCGAGAATAGGTTTATTGGTTTATGACGCTCCTATATTCGCACCCCAAATATAGCATCTACATAATGGATAGGAAGTAATGAAATTGCGTAAAAACTGGGCGGAGTAGGGAATATTTCCCAAGGGTGGAGTTCAGCGTCCTTGCGCATTCACACAAAGGAGGTGAGAAAAACTCCTTTCCTTACTGTGCTTTGTTTACTTTCTTATTAATTTTTTTAATTCGTAAGCCATGAAAATTGTGGATCGATTAAATTTTATACTCTTAGAATCTCTTCCACTGAAACGGCCAAGAAACTTATTAGCACTTTCCATCTACATTTTTAAAACGAGTTCAGTCTTTGCGTCTACTTCCCCCAACATGACATAATTGACATCATTTCATTCTCACGAACACGCTTCAATTGCTCTGGAACCACACGAGTGGATTTGCGCGCGAGCGTCGCCAGAGCACTTGCAGCTAGCGTTTTGGATGAAATGTTTAATTTGTCAACATTTTAATTAAAGCGTTTAAGCAATACTTCAACTTGACAAACCGGCCGAACTTGTGAATTTTGCCCAGTCTGGAACTTTTAAGATCTTGTAAGTTGCGAAGGCGAGAGTGTTAAGAGTTTCTCTCGCGCCTTTATCGTGACACTTTAGAGTAGCTGTTTTAGGTGACGGTCTAGTTAGTATAATTGTATCAAACGAAGCAATGTTAGAATGCGAACTGAATAACAGAAATTTTAAGCCTTCATGTAGCCCTTTTCATTATATGATAGCCAATGAGATACACTGCACAGTTCTGTTAGCTTTGCTTGGACTTGCACTCGATGCATGTATGAAAGTGACATCATTACAACATAAGTATGATTACAATAACTAGTTTACTCGAAAAGAACACACGATATAAAATAATGTCACATAAACAAATTAAATCGAAAGATTTTCACAAGGAAACGTGCTTCCGGTCTTTTTGACTAACAGTCTGCAAATGTAGTTCAGCTTCAACTCTAATATTTTTCGGTTTGCAACGAAACCCGACACGTGCGAAAGACGCTGAAAATCAATTCGAACGAATTTTCAAAAGAACTCACAGACAAAAGAATTAGGTGCAAAACATTAAAGACTAAATTTGACAGATCAAGAGAGGTATACATAACAAAAAGATTGCTTAATGCTAATTAGCCCGATTTTAAGTGTGATAATATTTGTTTGAATACGGAGGCGTCGGTAATTGTTTGTTTTCCTCATAAAACGCGCTTTGGATGTCACTTTGTGTTCACATTGATCCTTCGTCCCTGATCATCAACTGCTGAGATTATAGTCGACTCCGTGCTGAGCGTAACTAGTTTTCGACGATCTGTACTCGGTTTGCAAATTTGTTGAAAAGAAATGGAGCCAACGTCGAAGTCTTCCAAGAAGATCCCGATAGCCACGACTTCAGGAGACACGTGCTCAAAAGCTGTTTTACCCACAGCCTCACATTCTACACGGGACAGGACTACAAAGCGGGCCCCAGATGCGCAAGATCGGAATTCCAACTCCAAAAGACATTGCGAGAACAGAAAGCAGAAAGCTACGAGTGCAGGCGCGTCTGGTAAACGAACAGCGATGGACGGTGAAGCCAAGACCATTTCAGCTCGCCTCCGAAATCCCGAACTGTGGGAACTTTTCCATCGTGAAGAAACCGAGATGATCATTACTAAGGCTGGGAGGTATGTTGTTCCCTAGTTTTTATTTTCGCGAGAAAATTTAATTTGGTATAATTGATTGCCAAAACTTTCAGTCGCTTTCGTAAGAAACCTGGTCAGCTTTGACCAGTTTGTATTAGTTTCTTCGGGAAAACAACAATGCAGAAACAGCTGTGTGCGGGATTCACCCATCAGTTAGTAATATTGTCAAGTTCACTAAAGTTTATCAAGAGAGAAAGAGAGAGATGATGCTCGATTTTCACATGGTCTTGGTGTCGACACGAGATACTCCCAGCTATCTCTGCGCGGAGGGTAAAGTACATCTCGCTTTTCGTAGGCTTTATAACTCATGCGGTTTACCACTCATGCAATGCGGAAATAGCCTTCTTGTACTTTTGGAGAGAAACGCCATAAAAGAAAGAGAAAATTTGTATTTTTTTGCACGATACACCAAGTGCGAACAGGAAAACCATCGCCTTATTCCTTTCATAGCGCAGGTTTATGCAAAATTTCAGTATGTTTTGGTCTAGCTTTCTGTTCAATGCATATTTCCCGTGGGACTGACGCTGGCATTGCGCGGACCACAAGAGAAAACACTTTTCAAAACGCACGCTCTGAATATGAAATGATAAAAACAAAACAGCTTTCAAAAAGGTTTTTGTGTCATGAAAGCAATTTTAGACAAGACACACTGGCTGATTAAGCTTCACCTTGATTTAGCGTTCTTTTTTGGCCACCTTTAATGTACCTTTTGAAAAGTTGTGGACATAGTCATGAGGCCCAATTGATAAATCGCATTTCACTGTTACGCCCAAAGTTTGTATAGTTCGGTCTGATCCATATGAAAAATTGCCTCTTATCTTGAAACACAACACCGAATAAATATCTTCCGTTGATTGTTGCTGAATTTAATTTAACTGATTCAGTTAAAAGTAATCTCAGGCACATGGTCCGCGCAACTTTAGGGAGCGAGTTTAGAATTCAACTATTCACTCAAATTTCTCTGCAAGAACTAAGAAGCTACTTTCATTCAATGTCACCGAAATAAGTGAGAGGTAATTCTACGGTTTGGCAACCTAATTTGTTTCATATCCTTCTGCGCCTAACGAATTTTGTCGAATTTTCTAGAATTATATTGGTTCCTGATTTTCAACTTTCTCTTAAACCCTCCTACCCGGAGGTTGTTATTCCACTTTTTGAACGACTACATTTACATCCTATTATTTGATTCAACACATTGTCACAATGCCCAAATATTGTCATGGCTCTCTTAAACTGAACAGATTGAACAGATATTCTGCGATGTACGAGTGTGTCGCGGGAAAAATGGCGGCTTTACCAGCTCTCTGGTTTTAGTCGTCGTCGGCTAAGTATCAGTTGATATTCCGTGTAATTTTGCAGATTTTAAAACCGATATATATCCCGTGCGGTAACTGATCTGACGTTGAAGATTATCTTCGTGATAGGCGCGCGCAAAAACTTTTGTCTTTCGACGTGGAGCAAACGGCCAATCATTTGTGCCCCTGGGCCCACGTGGTCCATACTGGGTAGGGACGGTTTTCTAACCCGCGCGAAAAAGATATTCGCGCTTGCGACGCTCGAAATACATCTCAAGTGCGAATGCCCGAAATGCGACAGAAAACAAAACAGCAACAAAACAGAAGGCTTCTTGCTGTATTGGACGTAATTATTCACCTCTTTTAGCTTTCTTGACATGAGCAATTGAACAGTTAGGGAATATGCTCGCGCGCTGAAATTCAAAATGTTTCGGCGAGTTAGGTAGGTTAAACACGAATTGAACGCATTTGAATGAATCATAACGTGGGAAAAGATGAGATGGGGTGATATACGATATATCTGCTGAACTATTCCGAACTTAGGATATTCTCTTTATCCAATTTTAACATCTCGCTACAGAACCGGACTGTTACAGATGTGTTTTCAGTTGGCTAAAGGCGCATGAGAGTTTCATAGATTCGAATATTGGACTGACATTGTGGATAAACTCAAATTATATTTCATAATAATATCGCCTTAGCGCATTCGTTTCTGTATCCTCTATCTAACCTACACTCTTTTTTACATAAGAACCTTTTTTATAATAACGTTCAGGCTGAGATTAACCAAAATTTTAAGAACATACTAAGAACATACCCAGGCTGAGAGTCACTTAAGAACGTCTTTATGTTTCTTATTTTCTTTTACTTTTTTCTGAGTAAGGTAAAAGAAATGTAAAACTGTAGTCTAACAGGGCAATTAACTCAAATACTTAGGTTTCCTGGATCAAATGGGTAAAAAAAAAAGAAAGAACGTTTAGCCTCAGCGCCAAAAATTACAGGTTCTTATGTATATAAAAAAGAGTTTAATCCATTTGTGAACTGATTTTTGAGTTTAACAGGTTATTTACGTTTTATGTTTGTAGGCGCATGTTCCCTGTCCCAGATTTTTGCCTCGCTGGACTCGATCCAAGCCAATACTACGGCTGCGCAATTGAGGTTATTGCTGTTGATTCCCACCGCTATCGCCACAAGTCCTCCCAAGGATGGGTCTGCGCGGGGAAAGGAATACCGCTGAACCAGTCTCACAGCAAGTACCTTCACTCCAACTCGGCCAGCCTTGGTCAGTACTGGATGCGCGAAGGAGCCATCTTTGACAAGCTCAAATTATCCAATCACATCCTTCCAAGCGGCGGAAACGTAAGTGACTAGGGATAATCCATCCATGATGAAAACCTTTCTTAAATTTAAATAAAATTGAAGCAATAAATAAATTGAAGCATCTGAATAAACAACAATAACAGCGATCATATATAGCAGTAAAATGGTTCAATAATCACACAAACCGCATCACTGATTTTCTCTCCGAAGCCGCGGCGGATGGAGGAGTACCGGTAACCTAATTTGTGTTGGAGAGGCTACTTCAATTCGACCTAACTCGCATCCGTATCTCCCACTATTAGTTACATAAAAGCGAGTTCTGGGAATAAGATTAAGATGGGACTTTAAGTAGCAAGAAGACCTTGTGACTTCTGTGAATTGATATTTTATGGGTGTAGCCGAAGCCGAGGCCAACTCCCCGGCTTAAGATAATACTGTGAAAGATCATAAAAAACAAAGCGATGTTTACGGTGAAGTTTAGTCGTGTGTTATTAGCTTTATTAAATGGCACATCTAAATTACCAATCAATATAAGAGCTGGGATGGGAGTTAAAGTATTTATACGATAAAAACTCCGCCTTCCTGGTCACATCTCAATAAAGCGGGTCATAATAAAGAAATTTAGTGCTGCAAATAGGCAGTCATGAAATTGGCCTTTTACATTCTTAACTGGCTTACGCTAATCTCATTTGTTCTCTTTTGTAGATCGTCTTGAATTCCATGCAGAAATACAGACTGCGTCTGATTGTTACCAAACTGGGCATGCGCCATTGCGATCGCTGGGTGTTCGACTTCCCTGAAACCCAGTTTATCACGGTCACGAGTTACCAGAATCCGCGTATGACACAGCTCAAGATTGACAACAACCCATTCGCCAAGGCGTTTAGAGAAGGAAAGAGGTAGGCTCTAAAAACATTCCTTGATGTTTGCTGCATATACTACCCATAAACTATAAGGGATTGGGGGGGGGGGGGGGGGGAGTCTCCAATTTCAGCAAATTGAATTATAGTAATCGCACCCACCTAAGAGGATGTTGAATTTGCGCGGTATAAATAGATACATAATTAATACGGTGGGGTAGGGGCTGACAGTTACGCCGTCTTGACATTTGATTCTCGTGCTAAATAACCTCCCATCGAACGAAACACAGAGAAATGGCTTGTCAAATCATGTTATCCAGTTTCATTTCTCAACGAATTCAGGAGTTAAGGAATTTCATCACAATTTTTTTTCTTCAAGTAGGTCGAAATGACTTACATTACTTGTGACTAACGGACGTATAGTACGGATGAAAATTTTTGTGATCAACGGACGTACACACGGATGGAAATTTTCACGTTAAATAGTAACCAACAGCACGCAACCCGAAGTCTCATTAGTGAATTTCCATTTTTTGACTGTTTTCAGGTCCAGCAGGCGTGATAGCGGAGAGCCCAAAGCCAAGAGGAGGCGAACCCGCTTTCCTTCTCCACCACCCATCATCCGTTACCAAGCACCCTTCATCAACTTTCTTAGCAGTCTAGACCAACCAGCAGTCAACAGAGCCCTTCCACCACCGCCACCACTGTCTCATGACTGGCCTGAGGAGCCACTCATGACAAGAACCATTCCTCTGCAGAGCGACGTGCCGTTTCCATGGGAACGAGACGACTCACTGACCTCAATCCAGACGTTTCCTTCCATCAATTCAAATTTGAAAGTCGAAGTCAACGGCACGTTTCACTGGCGCGACACTTACGCTTTCCAGCCGCCTGAGCTGCCCGTTCCAGAGGAGTTTCAGCCCCAGTTTCCAACACAGTGCTGGTCAGCGCCGCCGACATCGGCCTTCAATCTGTATGAGGATGCACATGCGCAGATGCAGAACTACATATCACGTGATCAGTTTTGGCGGGAATCTTAGAGAAATGACTGTGACAGATAGTTTCGTCTGTAGAGCCGTGAGAAAGTAGATTTTTCTCTATGTTGGTCGATAGACGTATACAATACCACCATTTACCATCGGTTCCACCACGATATCGTTAGCTTTCTTAGTTTGTGCCACCCAAGAACATTTGAAGCACTGATTTCAGTGATATAAGGCTTTATAAATTTGCTACAAGACTACTTAACACTGTAAACCATGATCATGCGAGGTACATTAAGTGTTCTAGCTTTCACGCTTGCGGATATATCATTGCGTATGACTATTGTAGTAATATCTGTACAGTTTTTCTTCCTCGGATGATTTTCAAATGCCGCTCTGGGAGCGATAGCCGGTTTGAACGCTATGAACGGCCTTAATTAATTCACTGTTACCATATTTTACTCGCTTTCGTTCTGACTCACTGATAAGAATTTCTTTTGCTTTGAGTTTACGTTGACTCGTTACCTTTCAAAGGATATTTTCAATAAATCATATACAGCTTTTGCGTTCTCGTGATATTGAAATACTGAGAAGGAGAATGACAATTCACACGTCCACAAAAAATATGGTCAAGAGTCGGGAATTTCAGAAATGTAAGAAACACTTATGGTTTTGAAAAACATGGAAAAGATTAAAACATAAGAGCATGCTATTGTTAAGACCGTAAATTTCAAGATGTTTTTGCTGTCAACCTAACGAATTTTGAAATGGCAAAATACTCTCAAACAAAAAGTTGCCCCGAAAATGCCCATTCGAGCATATAGTGCTTACGGTTGAATTTTTTGGTATTTGACGTGTATTTTCTATGTTGCAGTTACAAGAATTTCGTAAGTAAACAACTTGGACGCGTTTCAGTCTTAATAAAACTGAAATATGTTAGAATATTTACATTTGGCATCATCTTTATTGTGTGCACACCGAGGGAAAATGACCAACACATTCTAGCTTCGTGGGGTTTCACTTTATTTCCTCTCCTTTTGCAGTCAAATTTCCACTGGAGGGTTTGAAGGGAAGTTACAGCACCCGACAAATAGCCTGACGTCTGGCTGTATATTTATTGTGGTCTCATTCGCTCAGAAGCCCTTCAAGCTAATCCAGCCAGGCTGACCAGATGCTCGCAGAGACTAAGAAACCACCACACCGGGGACTACGTCCCTGCTCTTTTCGAACAGTATGTGGGTTCTTTTAACCACAGATTATTAGGAATAAGTGTTGTCAGACGGGGCCTACGCTTTATCGTCCTTATCCGAGAAGACTAGAAAGTCTAACCATTTGCAGATGTCATTACAACGGCAGCACTTTCTCCTCCATTATTTAAAGACCCTGAGTGTTCATAGCCTCCCACGCAGTCGTTTTTAGGGACTCTTAGTGGGGAGGAGGTGAAAAAACGACTGCGTGGGAGACTTTAGTGGGAATTAGGTGAAATACGAGTCCCCTAAAAACGACTGCGTGGGAGGCTAAGAGTGTTCAGGGTCCGGCCTTGGTTTGAACACACAACCTCCCGCACAGCAGTCTGGTGCTCTACTGGACTGAGCTAACCGGTCGGCGGCTAGCTCACTCAACTCTGGAAGAAGCTTGAAGTCTGTCCTCTTCGTTGAGTAGTTCTAATTCTTGCCCGTGTTTAGATTGCCAGCAGTCCCTGAGGTCGGCAGGATGCGCAAAGAAGCCGAAGCCTTGGGCGAACGAATTGATCAAACCTGATAATAAGAAAAGTCTTCAATTCAAGATAAGGTTTTCTCTTTAGAAATCAAAGATTATACGTTTTTCGTGAGTCAATCCGTGCAGAGGCGGATCTAGGATTTTTTAGTGGAGGGTGGCTGATACCAGTACCAAGGTATTGCCACCGTTCGCTTCCAGTAATAATAGTGCTGTGCAGCTTACTCTGCTGGGTAGTTTTCTCTATTTCTTTGTCTACTGGAAATACGTGGACGTTCGTCAGCCCCTCCTGCTCAGTTCTGATAGACTAACGCTTTCTGGTACATGCGTTGGCTTGAAACCACGCAGAGTCACTCTAATTGTGTATCTCTATGTATAGGAATTGCTAACTTCTTCAGTTTTCTGGAAACCAAAGTATACCTCTACAAGACTTCCTTCTAAAAGGGGGTGGTTAGCCACCCAATCCACCTCTACCGTGAGTTTACTAAATCATTTTACGATTGATTAAAAAAAGGTTCTAAGTATAGATATTTTATTTTGTCTGCTTGTCTGGGTGATAAATATGTTTGTTACTTTACTTTACACACTACACGTGGTTGAACGGCTGCTGTTAAAGTTTGGGAAACGTGTGCTCTCGGCTAGCATTGTAAACAACGATGATCATGAACGATAGTGAGGATGAAGTCTCTTAACCCAAGACAGCTTTTCAGGGTCTTTCGATTCGAGTGTCCTTACAGGTTTACTGCTTAATTTACTACAAGATGATGTTCCTCGTTTGGAGGCAGGTGGGTCGCAGTTACAGTGTAGGAGAAGCTGTTTCAGACTTGTTTTGTTTCCACTACAATTCGAGTTCATGAGCTTTACCATTGCCTGTTGAAAGTTCCCTTAGAGGCCTCTCCTGACAAAAAACTGTTAAAAATCGAAGGCCAGGAAGACCATTTACTTTCACAAATTGTAAAGTCGTGTTCAATATGAAGTGAAACCAAAAGAGTAGAAATTTACTAAATCACAACCACCCGTGGCAAAGCGCTAGTATTGTACGCAAGGTCCGAATTTTATATTAGAATGTGATCATAGAACTTTAAATGCCACCACTAAAAATATTATAATGTCATATAATATATGTCATATGATTACTGGGTTGACATTTCTTCTGTGATTTCTCCTGTGTTTTTTTGTTTCGTCTTTAGAGATTACATGAATGGGAGACTAAGTCGAGGGGAATATGAGCAGGGGAAATATATAGAATTGTTTTGCTATTGTTATCAGCTATTGTTTCAGCCCCGCACTCCTCTGTCACAATCAAAGCCGCCACCAACTTTTCAGACAGTGAATAATGATCAAGGGTTATGTAATATATTCCCCTGAAAAGAACAAAGGAAACCGAGTCAACTGACACTTGGTTCTTACAAATTATTGTATGCTTGTTTATACCTTATACTTTTTAAATTATTGCTTGTATCTTTAAATTTATATCTTGTATTTTTCAATTCTATTCTGTATTTTTAAATTATCACGATGTCTTATATTTATTATTATATTTTTAGTCTAGGAACCCTCTGGATATCAGCCTCGTTGCTGAATGGGCCACCCTTACCTTACCTTACCTTACCTTACCTTACCTTACCTTTTGAAGCTATGTGGAGACTGGTCGGCGCTGTGTCTTTGTTCTCTGTTTGACTGCGTTACTTCTGAAAACAGATTTACCGGCTAATTTTGTTCCTTATACCTTATCAGTATATCCATCGTAAAATGATTTAGTAAACTCGCAGACTCGCAAAAAATTTCCAGCTTTGAACTCTTAACCCTTTAAGTCGTAAGGCGAACAGCAATTTTTTTTCCAAGTCCATAAACAGGCACCGCGCAGGGGGATGGGCTGGGGGTAGGCCTGTCCCGATTGCGCTGAAAAAATCGCCTGAAAGTGCTCAAAACATGGCAAAAAAAGTGTTCAAATAGTGCTCGATTTGTATAAAAAAGTAATTAAAAATAGTACACGAAAGTTGCTCGCAGCTTTTTATTATTTCCTCGCAGATGTTCATACATATTCCTAGTTTTATCAAACTTTTAACTCTCGATTTTCTGATACTGAGGTGACCATAAAGTATAACAACGTTTGTCGAACAAAAACTCGTTATTATCAGTCAAGCGTAGTTTCTATTAAAAGCACACAGCATCACAGAACTGTATGCAACAACCGTATAGCTGCAACTGTTATTAGTCTCTCTACGATCTATTGTATCGAAGCATCACAGCTCAGTCTTCAGACTCGCTGAGCTGGTTTGTTGCTTCCATCTTTACACTATTTGACCGGTTTAGAAACAGTGCTATACAACACAAACAATGCTTTCGTCAGCAGCTGCACTGAACAGAAAAGAGCGCTAAAAGTTCTGAGAAACACGAAGTCACGGACCAATCAAAATCTTACGGTGGCCCACAACTGTCACGGCAAAAGAAAAAGACCCACGGTAAAAAGAAAACACTCGCGGCAAAAAGAAAAGATTCGCGGCAAATTAAAAAACCTCACGGCAAAAAGAAAAACCTCACGGAAAAAAGAAAAAGACTCACGGCAAATTAAAAAACTTCACGGCAAAAAGAAAATGATTCACGGAAAAAAGAAAAAGCTCACGGAAAAAAGAAAAAGACTCACGGAAAGAAGAAAAAGCTCACGGATAAAAGAAAAAGCTCACGGATAAAAGAAAAAGACTCACGGCAAATTAAAAAAGCTCACGGAAAAGAGAACAAGCTCACGGAAAAAAGAAAAAGCTCACGGCAAATTAAAAAAGCTCACGGCAAAAAGAAAAAGACTCACGGCAAAAAAAAAATAGCGGGGGATTGGGTCGAGTTGCCAGGACATGCGGTCCGCCATCTTGAAACCGAAGCACAAGGAATGTTTTGCTCCAATTGTTGAAAACATCTTGCAGAAGGGGACAATGTTTGCTCAAACTGTGGAAAAGGTGAGCATTTGAAATAAGCTAGCTTCTAATCTTTTGGACCAATTTGCCTTTGTACGGGAAGCATTGTGGATTTTTGCTTGGAAAACAATGTTTCCCGTTTGATGTCACCGTATGAAAGGATGAAAACTTTAGTTAAGCTTAATTATTAGTACGTGATGCGAACGTACTCTTGGACTGCCTAGTTCAAACATGACCTTGAAGAGCATTTTCCGACGGGGCTCCGGACTGAGGACATTGAGCTTTTTTTTACGTATCTCCACAGATCTGAGAGGATGACTCACATACAGACAGTGAAGTGGAATTTGATGAAGAGGCAGTTATCAAATACTATTTCAATAGTGGCTTTGAGTATCAAGAAATAAACCTCTTTCTTTCCAAGAATCATAACTGTTTTTTGTGTGAGCCTGATTTAAATTTGTATTATTGTGAGCCCCCTTGATAAGCCTAGGTACTTTTGGGCAAACAATGGTCAATATGTTTAATAAGAAAAAAAACACACAATATCAGCTATAGTACCCTGTTGAGAAAAGTACAGCAGTATGGGCTTTCTAAACGGAAACAGGGTATACAGCACCAGAAAGATGATGGTCGGAAAGGTGAAGAAAAAATAGTGGCCCATGATCAGCTGGAGGGTACTGATCTGGTTGGCATACTCTTCAACTAGAAGGCCTCAGAGTACCTAGAATATTTCTTGAAGTAACTGTTGTATAATTATTATACAACAGTTACTTCAAGAAATAGATCCAGAGGGTGTTGCAGCCCATAAAGCGCACTGCCTAAGAAGAAGCGTTTACTGCAATCCAGGCCCAAATTATTCATGGCATCTAGATGCATATGACAAATTAAAGCCATGAGGGTTCCCAATACATGAATGCATCGTTGGCTTTAGCCGAGGCATACTATGGCTTAAAGTTGCATGCTCAAATAATTTTGCCAGAGAATCCAGCAAAGTATTTTGTAGACACTGTTGCTGAATTAGGAGGTGTCCCAATTAAACTGGTTACAGATCTGGATACTGAGAATGGCTTAGTGTTATCTCAGAGAAAATGATGATGCTCACAGGTATGTACCCTCCCCAAGAAATCAAAGAATTGAAGGATGGTGGAGTTTCTTTTGCAAGAACCGGACATTGTGGTGGAGACGTTTGCATGTAGAAACCCAGGGTGTAATTGATACAACATCTGAAATCCACACAGAGTGTCTTTGGTACTCCTTCTGTTTTGTATTGCAGAAGGAATGTGATCATGTTAAAGAACACTGGAACACTCATTACATTAGAAAATCCAGGCATGACATGCACTGTGCCTGGAGGGCTAGACTAATTGAAGGCCTCGGAGCATAACCATCCTATGTGGAATTTTGGGTTGTTTTTCGATTTTGCCTGGATTTGCCCAAATTGTTGCATGTAAACTGCAATTCGATTGAAAGAAGATGTAATGCAACTTGCAAACCACTCCCATGGAAGGTTGGTTTCTTGGTGTACGTAAGAAAAAATGTATTTCTGGATTCTGGATGAATCAGTCAAAAAATACCATACAATGTGTTTCCATCGAATTGCAGTTCACATGCAGAAATTCAGACAAATCCAAGCAAAATCGAAAAACGACTCAAAATTCGACATAGGATGGTTATGCTCCGAGGCCTTCAATTGTTCTTCCTACCAAAGTACCATGGAGGTGCAACAGATCTGCTTTTAAAGGTACATTTGACAGAGGTCAATGAAGTTTCACAACAGTGCGTCTATGAAACAGAGAACAGTGTCCATTAGGAATACTTTGAATATGTCAAGGACAGTCTAAGGGCATCAAAACCAGCAACTTGGCAAGATGCACTCGAGTTATTTCAAAACCTAATTTGTATAGCTGCAAATGGCTACACTGGGTAATGTTTTACGGTAGGGGAAATGATTAGCATATACTGAATGGCTCTGTAAAGTTCCAAATGACTAGCATATTAGAACCCCACACTTCTGCAAGAACTCCTGTTTTCCCGGGCAGGCAGAAATGGTTGTTTAACTAGGGATATTTAGCGAGAAATCATTGTCAAGTTGGTTCTATTTTTGACAGGGTCAGCAGTGCTGAACTGTATATATTGTTTATAATACAAAATAAAACACTGATCTTCAGGTCTATACACATTGATAAATTGGTCCCTGATAGTTTGTTAGTCGTCATTATCTACCGGTAACCTTCAAATGCATGCTTAGCAAAGTTATTGAGTTTTACAATTTTTCCTGACCCATGTCTGGATGCAGTAGTTCTTATTTTGTTGTAGTTATAATTAATATTTTGCCAACTTTTCAACTGCAGGCTCTTAATCCAATCCACAATTTCTTATGCACACCTTTTCATACTATTGTCATTACATATGAAGGCAGAATTTAGTAGAATCCAAGGGTCGTCCTGATTAAATAGTTGAGTTCAAAAAAGCAAAGCAAAGTGGGACTTATACATGTAAAGCGTAACAGTGGTACTCGTACTGAAATGCTAAACAACACTTTTTGCAAAACTACAACCCTTCTGCAGTAAAATAATTTCATTTACTAGCTGAAAACACAGTAATTATCATACGCAGACATAAAACTGGAATATCAGCTTTATTTAAACATGCTAAAATCTTACAATGATTATCATGGCTGTAACGAGAAGAAAGCTGAACGAACAAAGAGTATAAAACTATAGAATTCTATCCCTAAACAAACATGAACACCAACGTTTATTGCTCCGCACGGTTTTCTAACACAAGTAATTTTCTAGTTCAAAATATCAAAAAACAAAGAAATACCAGCACCACAAGAAAAACATTCCCCGTGCTTTGGTTTCAAGATGGCGGCTGAACTCGACCCAATCCACCGCTATTATTTCTTTTTTCCGTGAGCTTTTTTAATTTGCCGTGAGCTTTTTCCTTTTTCCGTGAGCTTTTTCTTTTTTCCGTGAGTTTTCTTTTTTCCGTGAGTCTTTTTCTTTTTTCCGTGAGCTTTTTAATTTGCCGTGAGTCTTTTTCTTTTATCCGTGCGCTTTTTCTTTTTTCCGTGAGTCTTTTTCTTTTTTCCATGAGCTTTTTCTTTTTCCGTGAATCATTTTCTTTTTGCCGTGAAGTTTTTTAATTTGCCGTGAGTCTTTTTCTTTTTTCCGTGAGGTTTTTCTTTTTGCCGTGAGGTTTTTTTTTTTTGCCGTGAGGTTTTTTAATTTGCCGCGAATCTTTTCTTTTTGCCGCGAGTGTTTTCTTTTTACCGTGGGTCTTTTTCTTTTGCCGTGACAGTTGTGGGCCACCGTAAAATCTACTGTTCCCACGTTTAAAAGGACCATAGCTCGAGCATTTCCATGACAACAGTCAGCCAGTCAGGCGACAAGGTGGAATTATTCAAATTTATGATAATAGAATTACTCGGCTCTGCTGCTGAAAACGTTTCAACGACAAAGAGCGCTTCCCATTCAACCAAAATTCTCAAGATTTCCGATCCGAAATTGAATGGAACGGGCTAAGCTCCGGGAAAAGTTTTCGAAAATTTAGGAATACGTTTTGAGTGCACCCTCTTTGATGGAATTTCCAGAAATATCGAAATTTTCAAGTTCCATTCGCGTTAGATGTTGGTTTTAGTTTTCCTACCAAGCGTGAGCTCACGTGGAAAGCGGAAATAAAGCGGACGAAACACATCCAGCATAAATTCTGGGACGTCGTCGGACGCTTTGCATTCGACCAGCGAAAATTCCGAAAATTTGTACCGGTGATTTTTGTTCAATGGAAAGCGCCCAAAAATTGCATTTAACATATGAAAAATTGTAAAAAATGTGCTGAAATGTGTCAAAATGCTCAAATTCTACTCAAAAGTCAATTAAGTGCTGGAAATATAAAATAGTGCTCCAAATTCGAAAAAGCCCCCCCCCCCCTACTTTTCAACAGTAAAAAGCAAGTAATACTAACTGGAAAATCGAAGTTACTTTTCTATGTAACGTTTTACCGAAAACTGATTAAGATCTTCGATTGCGCCTGTCCTTTCTATTCCGAGAGAGTCGGGAACTTTTCAGCACTCGGCAGCAACTACTTTTAATAAGCTCCCTGTAGCTATCAGAAACTTAACTGAGTATAACTCCTTTTGTCGTAGTGTGAAGAGACATCTTTCGTGTGGGCAACCTTAAGCAGTGACACAATTATAAATTGTATATATACTATTCTTAATTTTTATTTTTATTTATTTATTTATTATTTATTTATTATTATTATTATTTATTATTATTATTATTATTATTATTTTTAGGCAATTTTTTGTTATCATTTATCACTGTAAATATAAACTACATAGCGTTTTTAACAGAGTTTTTCCTACTATAGGTTTGTTTTAATTGTAATTAACCTTAGTTAAATATTAACGGATGAAGAGCCACCTAGTGGAAATGCTGTTAATAAAGTCATTATTATTATTATTATTATTATTATTATTATTGTTCTTGTTTTAAAACATCTCTTTTTTGTTGCTGGAAGTATATAAGTTTCACCACACCATATTAGTTTTAAATGCATTTCCAGCCATTTCAGAGGACTTTACTTTAAAAAATTTCCGGGGTAGGATGCGCCCGGACCTTCCTAGTTGACTTAGGATAAGACTTTCGAAGCGAGCCCCCCGCCCCCCTCCCCCCCCCACTTGCAAACTTGCTGCGCGGGCCCTGATGAATACTAACTCTATACCTGTGTGTGACACAGCATGTGAAAGCTGTCGATTAGTATATTTCAAACATAATATTAATTTTTATGAAGGAAGTAGCAAGTTCAAGAGAAGCGAGTTCAAAACGCAAAATATACTATTTATGGCTTTTTTTGCAGCTCTTGCATATGTCTTACATCAAATTCGAAGGGTGGTCAACCGTATCATGGATAGGAGGAGTCAGAATTTTATGGTTTTGTTTAAAAAAATCTTTACAAGACAATTTTGCTTGCAAAAATTCTGAAAAATGTACCGAATATTCACAAAGTTATGGCATTATGTGCCAATTGGCACTCTTACGACTTAAAGGGTTAAGTAATGGTCCGTCTAAGAACGATAGCGTTGCACGGCAACGCATGAGCAGTAGAACTATATTATAATTGAATTATTTAATTAATTTTGAGCTCTCTGATTGGTTGAAATCCATTTTTCCCGACTTTTGCACGAAAAAAATGCGAATAAGTCCGAAACATCAGTATTTTTGTCGATGATGACGTAAGATCTATTGTTTCTCAAAGTTTCGTAAGATTCCGATGTGGGGAAGGTTTTCCAAGGGCACGAAGGACATACGCGAGAGCGCCGCCATATTGGATTCACCACTTCTTCGCTTTGTTTTGAACAACAACCTTATTTTGCGAGTGTGTATATAGTTTGTATATAGTTTCTTTTACAGTTTGTATATAGTATAATTAGTGAGTGAAGCCTTAGTAGTGGATCTCGATCGTCGACTCGTGTTTTATCTGGTGGTTCATTGTGGCGATATAAAGATGCCCTTCGTGGCTGTGTGCAGCTGTAGCAAGCATCAAGAATGGCATCACCATTCAAGCGTTGACCTTCGTGTGGCCACCTTTTACGAAGAAAAGTACTGTAATGTCGATTCCAAGCATGGAGGAAGAAAAAGGAAGATTTGTTTAGCATGCCGTGGCCGGATTGAATTGGAAGAAAAATATCGTAAGCTGGAGAGTGCGGATGAGAATTCTGTTGCTGCGCACGTGGTAAGTCATCGTATCAGTTCCCGTCTCTTTTATCCTACCCTTGAAAGCTTTCGCTAGTATCTCATCAAGCAAAATTTGACTTCTGAAATATTCAGCTCATTATTTTTGGAAAACACAGCTCATTGGTTTGCATCGCGTTATAAAATGTTGAATTACAGTAGACTAGACTTTCCTTTGCCATTCCGAGATGGAAACCTATAATTTTAGCCAAATGGTGCATATACGTAAGTCTTATAAGCCTGTGCTATTTTTCCTGACTTTCCCGATTCTTTACCCCTACAAGAATGTCGATCATCATTTATTTGTGTATTGATATTTTTAGTCTATAGTCTGTATTTTACATTTGAATTTTTGTCATAATGCAACATCTAATTGTCGTTAGCTTTGTAATTTCTTTGTTTTTATACTCTTCAAAGTGTCTGTAACATTTCTAAGGTTTTGCTGTTCTCTTCGCCTTTAGTTTGAATTGGAAGAAAACAACTTTACTGATGAGAAATCTCACTTCTTGCCAGAACAAAGTGTAAGTTGCATGCAGCTGTATTTTTGAGTGATTTTCACGAGCCCCAGGCTCCATCAAACAGGCTGGTGACCTGGATTTAGGATATTATATACTGAAATTCTTTGTAAATCATGTAGTTTTTAAAATTTGTATGGAAAAGTTGTTTTTATGTGGAAACTCGGTTTTTGTGTGTTGTTTATTTAGTTTTAGTATCTATTTACACCAAATAAGTTTCCATGCATCTTTATATAAATTGGTGTGAAGTAAAACAAAGGCATCACAGAATTATTTACATGTGTAGTATGTAAATTTTGTTCCCAATATTGTATGGGTGGTAAATCATGCAAGTTGAAATCTATTCATTTACGTAATACATTGTTGTTATTTTTATAGGGAAACCCAGTGGCCAACAGTGACCCTTCTCCATGCACTGATGACTTGAACAGTGTATCCAGAGGAACACAGGTTCCTGACTTACCACTTCGGCCATACAAGGATGCCCAAGAGCAAACACAATGTGCAATGAGAAGCCAAATTATAGAATCTGTGAGGAATACCGCAATGAAGTATGTGCACAATGAAAGTGGGGAAAGCCTACAGGAGCTTATGGTTGATGTTATAGGTAGCAGGCAATGGAGTCAAGTCTTCGGAAGTTCATCTGGCAAAGAACAGACCTCTGAGGACATGTACTTTCTCAACATTCTTGCAGAAGAGTACAGAAAGTGTAAAGATAAGGAGATGACAAAGACAATCAAAAGTAATGCACGAAAGCAAACAGAAAAATTTTTGATTGGAAACACTAAGGCCCAAAGTAGGCTAACACTAGAAGGGAAGATGATTGATAATGTTAAATCCCGCATTGATGCTGCCAAGAGAATTGGTCGAGTATGCACAATACAATACCATCCAGCGTTGCCTAACCTAAAGGACACACTAATGGGGAGATGGCACCTTATAGACAATCAACCACAACTGAGAAATATCTTTAAGGAGCCCCCATTATCTCATATCGTAAGGGAAAATCCCTAAAAGACATCCTAGTCAAAGCCAAGCTATGAAGGCGTTATAGGTTATTCATCTGCGAACTGCAGGAGTCGTGCAGGCTTGTCAACACTTTTACCATTCAAATACAAAGTACAATTTGGCTGAGAAGCAATGTTTGAGCGCTCCGAAGTTTTAGACTGATCCTCTTGTATTAGTGATATGATAAGGAGATTTTTGGTTGGCAGGGGGAGGGGGTCTTTTTTGTTTGAATTTTTAGCCTCTAATACAAGTTATTTCTTTTAAAATCTATTCTGGAGTTATATTTACTAAATATAACATCCCATTCTCCCTAATAGATGAACTTGTGAATGATTAGCGTAGGCGTAAATGCCTTTTCAAGCTCTGGTTTACAATGTCCATTTTGTGATCAGTTAGCAATCCACAAGGAAATACAAAGTACAATTTGGCAGAGAAGCAATGTTTGAGTGCTTGGAAGTTTTAGACTGATCCTCTTGTACTTATCAGTGGAAGCCCCAACCCGCCACATCCCTGGACCAAGGTGGGGGAATGAAGGGTGTTTGATCAAATTTGATAGCATGTTTTGCCCTTGGGGGTAGGGACTTCTCAAGATTTGCCATGTTCAATTTTCCTCCTACAGGACTGTAGGTGGGGGTTTGCAAGTTTAAGTACCCCAGTAAGGTGGGGATATATTACCATTTGAGTCGACAGAAAGTCAAATACCCACCCTGTCCCGGGTGGGGGGGGGGGGGGGGTTGGGGATTTCAATTGGTAAGCGCAATAGTGATATGATAAGGAATTGTTTTTGGGTGGGGGGGGGGGGGTATTTTTTGTTTGAATTTTTTGCGTCTAATGTGAGTTATTTCTTTTGAAATCTGTTCTGGAGTTATATTTGGATGAACTTGTGAATGATTGGCATAGGCGAAGACGGCTTTCAAGCTCTGATTTACATTGTCCATTTTGTAGTCTGTTCGGAAGCTGCAAGGAAATACAAAGTACAACTTGGCACTGTTAAACGCTATAATAACGCAGGACTTGTTTTACCTGTGTTTTGAGTAGAGAAAAGGTGTTGGGATGAGTAGGTGGTAGGAATTGGTTGCTTTGTTGGCTAATTATTGTGCAACCTTTTATTTTCAACCTCGAGATAACCAGCCAGTGTAGCTAACACTTTCTTGTATTGGCATATATCAGAGGGACGGCACTTTCATTTTGATCAATAATACACTCAGAACCAAGTTTTCAGAATTATATCAATTCTTTATTTGCCTAATTTGCCAAACAACATGAAGAAGCAGAGGTCTGTCTCACATTTTTGAACGAAGTAACTAACATACAATCTGTTTTAGAACGAAAGGAAGAAAACTTGTCAGTAACAATGACAGCCAGAGAAAAGAAACTAGACAATTTCTAAATCGCGAATCATACAGGCGATCACCAGGCGAATCTGATTGTAGGAAAATTCATCCGCCAGCTGATCCTTCACAGTGCGCAATTTTCCGTCCTTGTTATTGTGGATGGCTGCCTTTATCAAACTGAAAGATTCCCCATCGATAGCCATGTGTCTTGCGAGTATCGTCTCATCGAGCGGCGCATTTGCGGCAAAACTATCAATCGCGTACACTTCGGCTGTAGCCACAGCAATCTGCAACTCGCGAGAAATCAGCGCCAGGTCTTTTCCATTACGCAACTCTTCCACCACGCGGAGTTTTTTCGGAGAGCAAGGATTGTTTCCATACAGCCTGTAAAGGTAAGACTTCTGCAAGAAGAATGATATAAATAAATAAAATTATGTGAATATTCGCGAGTTCAACGGCGCGTTCATGTTGATGCCCTTTTCTTTCCGCAAGAAAGTTTATACGTTAGATGACCAAATGGTACTAAATTGAAATACATGTCCAGTAAGAGAATTTATGAATGCTATCACGTACAGCAATTACCTTGGCATCTATTCCTTTGTGGGTACTTTGGGTCCGTGCACATTTTGAGCTGTTGTCGCCGATTTCATCTGCGGCGCGTCGCTTTCTGGAACTGGACGTTTGGAAGTGCTTTAGATAAAATCCAATCCCTCACTGGTAAAAGTGAAATATACGAATAGCTTACCTTTCGGCCATATTTCCAAACTGGTAGTTCAACAAATCAGAATTGTATAAAAATGAAAGTATCCTGTATTTGAAGAAACGTGTGTTGGCGGGTGTAATGCTATCCATCGATAAACTGAGGTGTGAAAATCCCACGCCGCACCAATGGCAAATCAATGTCTCTTGACGGATATTTTAAACAGAGCTGTTTTTGACACGCGTTATTTTTCGGCGCGGAGAAATTACTCTTAAACGGCACTTCCCCACATACAAATCTTAAAACAATAGCAGAGAGAAAAAGGAAAAAATGCAAACTTGGTCCTGTTCAAATGTCGTTTTATTTAACTGCCTGACAATGCGAGGATTTGAAGGAAACGATTTGAATTTGGCGCTTTTTCGCTTTAGTCCAATCACAGTTGCTCTCTGGTAATTATTTCCTGTCTGAAAGAAACGGCTAACGCTGCCGGAATCCTGCTGATTTCGCTATAGTTTTTACACGAACCATTACTTAAAGTAAAATCTTATCTAGGAGTAACAGTTAACGAAGAAGGGGTTGAGAACCGGTGAGGGGGGGGGGGGGGAGGTGGGGGAGGGGGTACTAAAAAAAATTAATACGGGGAGGCTCCGCTCCGAGGTCCCAACCCTTACCCTTCTATATACCATTTTTGACAGGAAAAGGTACTCCTTTCGTATGCCTTCCATTGACAAATGTTCGAAATATTTTAATGAAAGGACCTTTTAAATACCTTAATGACAAATTTCCCTACCCTTTCATATACTTTGACTCGTCAAATCCCTGCCCTTTCCTATATTTGAAAGCGTGAAAAAGGTATCCCTTTCGGGCGGAGCCTCCCCGTATATGCCATTAAAGGGAGTAAACCCCCGCCCCCCCCCCGGGGTTGAGAATGCGTGTATACCTAAGTGGCAACTGTTCTACGACGACGTCCGCGGAAAACATTATTTGAACTTCATCAGTTTCATTTCCTTTCTTCCTATAAAATTGGTAAATTGAGTGAACTTCATTTTCTTTTTCCGCTTGGACTTTGATTCCGCTTCCCATTAATATCGGTAAATGGACATCGAGCGCAAACTTCTTTTCTCGTTTTTCGATCTCGTGCGACTTCGCCGTTTCCCGTTTTACTGAGATTTCTCCAGTAATCACGAGAACGCCTGGAAACCATGAATATCTTTTGACTCAGTCAAATTCCAGTGGAATAACAAACAAAATGGCGGAATAACAAAGTATTCTTGATGAGGATTTCGATCAGAAGTTTCTCTGATAATTATATTCAGGAAAACAATTCTACAAAGCTAGACCTGTTCGTTCTAGTTTTGTGTACTGCGATATCGCGTGTTCAGTCAACAGAAACGTGATTCGGTGTTCATGCAAAACCATTTCGCACTTTGTAAACTACACCCCCTTAGATTCGGCATAAAACGTAACTGATAACCCGCGTGGCTAGTGCTCTATCCGTGCGGTTTAAATCTTTAATGGATATAGAATATCAAACATGCGTTGTTGACTCTCTTTCCGAAAAGGTTGAGGGATATAAAAAGAGTGAAAGAAAAAAAAAAAAGGTAGGCTAATTGTCCCTTTCTTTTTTTTAGCAAAGTTTTGATCGGATTCCATTCACTCAATTCCAATCATAGCTTTCAAAACAAGTCTCGATTATTCGACTCCCAGCTGCGGGCAATACTTAAATTTGAATGCCTCTGGGTGTTTCGGAGGTGGTTCTGATTTCAAGGTCACTGAGTTGAGCTATAGGTGGCGTGATAAGGCATTTAAGAAGGAAAAAACAACAGCAGGCAACTACAATAACAGCGGCAACAAAAAGGTTTGACACGTACATTTAAAACATTGATTCTCGGTGAAATTTCGTTAAGCCTGGTTTTCACTAGCGACGCAAGCACAAGCGCAAGCATAAGCGCAAGCATAAGTAGCTTATGCCAAGTGAAAACGACACTACGCAAGCACAAGCGCAAGCATAACGACACTACGCAAGCACAAGCGCAAGCATAAGCGCGAGCATAAGTAGCTTATGCCAAGTAAAAACGAACAAAAGCGAACGCAAGCATAAGCGCAATCACAAGGAAAAGGAAAATTTTTGATCCTTGTGCTTGTGCTTGCGCTTATGCTTATGTTTGCGTTAAAGAGCCCGTTTTCACAGTGAAATAAGCGCTCTATTGTGCTTGCGCTTATGCTTGCGCTTGTGCTTGCGTCGCTAGTGAAAACCAGGCTTTATCAGCTGATCGGTTTGGAAAGTCACGGTATCAATTCTCAGTTTGCTTAATAAATTGAAATAATGTCGATTGTCATGATCAAGCCAAGTTGGCAACAGTTACTGTTGATCATGAATTCACGAGAAAATATCTGAAGTGGAGCCTGCGATGTGCTTTCATACTTAGGCTTCTGGTGATACGAACTACGAGGACAATAAGATTTTGCCGTGCGTTTAGTAACAGGGGCACCCAACGAGCCAAAGCAGCCAAAAGCTGTGTAAAGGCATTTTTAAGTACATTATGGTGTTTGAAGTCTGTTTAAAGTGATTTTTTGGTTAGCTAGAAAACTTTGATCTGTTCGGATTCCCTAGCTGAAATGTTAATCGCCCGAAAGTTTTAGGGAACAAAATCTTTCTTTGAGAAAATACTAGTTGAAGTTAACTTTCTAGGTAATCTTTTTTTCTTTCCGAAAATGCTAGCTGACGTTTTTTACTGCCAAAACAGCAATAATAACCTTTCCGAAAACCTCAGGGGTTATGATTTCCACATTACGAATCTTTTAGGCCACTTTTTACTTACGAAAATCCGAGTTCACTCTTTAATCGACGCCGAAAGCCTTAGGCGAATTACCCTCCACCGAACAGATATCTACCGAAACTTGTCGTTGGGTGCCCCTGTAGTAAGTTTCACACTTGTTGTGTGTTGTTTTATTTCCAGTGTGCATGGTTTTTCCTTAAGTGTAAATTGTTGACGAAAACATTCACCTGAAGGAGGACACTGTTAGCATTTACTGCGCCGCCCACGTCTCAGAACCCTATAATAAAACCATACATACAACAATAAAGACTTATTGTGCACATAAGTAATAAAATGGGTTTGATATCAGCAGTTGTACATTTGTTGTGCGTTTGTTTTGGTACTGACTCTTGCTGGCGGGAAGGGGGTGGGGCACTCGTCGATATAACCTATAGCTCAGTATCCCTCCCAAAGGCAGTGTTTTCTTTTGCTTTTTTTTATATCGGAAAACGGGTATAGACTTTGAAAATTATATAGTGTGAAATTGGATGTGGTATTTAAAGAATCCCGAGGGCGTTTAGATGTCTGTCTTTTTATCCCAAAATGAAAAGGATGAAGAGGGACGTACGTGAAAATATAGTTCCTCTTTTACCAGTTCCGTTAATTTGTGGCCCGGCATTCAGTTCCGTTTAATAGCTTTGACATTGATGCTAATTACGCCGCTGCAACACTGAAAGCGTGCTGGATAGCAGATATCCATGGAGAACGTCCGTCTGGTCCGTATTCTGGTTTCATTCTCTTTTCTGCAGAGGCTCAAAGGGACTTTTCCCATTGAGAGTGTAGGCGGCGTAAAATAAGTTGGTAGCGACTGCGGAATCTCCATCTTTTCGCATCGAACCTCTGCAGAGGAGAGAGTGCATTTAAGAAACGATATACCCTTACATATTTTGACGTGATCAATTAAGCATGTCTTTGAGTTCCGACTTGCTGAGGCAAGTCTGTGAACAGTTCCACGCTCTCAGTTAATAAACTGCTGAAACGCCAATGATGTTTTCAGCAGACGAAATGCTCCAATCGGCAATAAATTAAAGATAGAAAATAATTGAGGACACCAGTGGGTACGGTATTGTTTCAACAGTTCTCTCTGACACCTCTGTCGATGTGATCTGTCAGTTTGTTTCTCTCTGCCATTCTATCAGCATTCTATTGACCGGATGTTACTCACTATGGAACATGTCACGGGAAAAAGCTAGCGCTCAGTCTAGACGCCTCACGTACGGATCTCATACTCTGTAACCAGCATTACGCTGTTGTTTAGGACTGGTATGCCATAAAAAGCACGATTTCGACAGCATTTCTGAGCCCGTCGAAATTCCACTGAAATTCTACCTTGCGAAGAATGCGCAGTTCAGCTCTCGCAAGCGGACGGAACGAAGTCCCATTTATCGTCTGGGCAACTTGTGGCAAAATTTTCTTTACCTAATAGAGTAGTTCTTTTTGAAGTTTATTTAAAAAGGGAACTACCACCTTTTCGGAACTTTTCATTAAAGTACACCTTTCCCTCAATCCGAATCAGCGCTGCAAACTGCACTTCCGGTTAAGTTTAGAGTGTCATTGATATCACGTGGGAGGTCTGTTCTTGCCCTCAAGTCAATATGCAGACCGAACGTAATTTCACGAAGGCAAGGTTAATTTTCACCGCCTCAAGCTGAATAGTCTTATGTGAGATCTCTAGAATGACAAACCTGGATTCTCTGCGCCAGAAAACAAACAGAACGCGGCCGAGGAGCCGCTAAATCTCGGATAATGATGCCTGCTTTGGATTTAGCGCGTTCTCAGACTCCACAGGTCAGTCCGCGTTTTGCACTCGTTCGTTCATGCGTAGGACAAAATGTTATGTTATTTTTCTATGCACGCATTTTGCTAAGTATTCCCACAGGCTCATTTTTCAAAACTGTGTTCATTCAAAAATATTCTTCATCGAATTCCCACGTTCCTAGGACATTGTTGAGCATGAATTCTTATCTCCAAGAATTAAATGGTGACTTGTACTAAGAGGGCCATAAATTTTAACAACAATCGATTGATATGAGCTCATAAAGGCTTTCCATATTTAGCCTCCCTAGCTGATTTAAATTGACAGCGATTGGTATTCTTACAATGTAAAAGAACTGTTTAAAAGTTACTGTTAAATGGCGTTCTACAGGATCCAAACAACAAGAGAGTGAAACGGTGAAAATAAAACAATAAGTTTACAGTTAATAGAGTTTCCTGCCGGAAATTCTTTGAAAATATAGCCTTTCTCTCGTAAAAGAAATATTAAGCTTATATTGACTCCGATTCGCAAAAATTTCGCGGTGAAGTTGCAGTGATAAATTATATTGTCCGTTTTAAACTAAACTTGTGATTCTCTTGGATTTGCTTAGCGAGTTTTCTGGAAGGAAGAGCGCACAGAAGATGCGATTTACTCGGTTTCCTTGAAGAAGGTACGATATCACTCGAGTGACAAGCTTCTGCCTTCGCCCGAGGACGACGCACCGATTTCGCATCTTCAGTGGGAGACAATGGTTGTTAGGACAATGAAAGCCGGTACTTTGGCGAAACTTGTCGAGCATCTTTCTCCCTCGAAAGCATCTCTGGAAGAACTTGACCCTGGTTATTTGATAGCGTTTCTCAGTACATACCGAACTTTTGCCAAGACTGGTGAGGTTGTAGATCTTCTGTTGGAACGGTGAGCAGGATAATTTAGCAGTTGTTTGAGCTATTTGAAGTTGTTGATGTTTTAGTTTGATTTTTATAGTTTCTTATAGCTATGACTTCCTAAACGTTTTCGTGAACTCATTGACAATAAGAGCACTCTGTTTTGTTTTGTTTTCTACTTGTGTTTTCAGTTTTTTGTGTCGGCTAAAAATATATTTACATAAAAAAACATCGGAACTTTTAGTATGCATGGATGAGTTTCAAAACTTTGGGAAGGAATCTGAAACTCCTTAAATATACAAAATATTCGCTCCCTTTTAGAAACAAGAATTAGCGTTTTCGTTAAGTTTCAAACCACTGTTACGTTGACACAGCTCCAGTGTCTTGCATAAATCTTTCACTAGAACATAAAGAAACCAATCATCTTTTAACTTTGCTGTGTTTTATTATTTGTACAAATTAATGGCTGGTAATTGACGTCACGAAGTTGATTACTCAGAGATAACAGAGTTGGACGACAGTACATCAAATATCATTTAAAGGCTAACACTTTAAGGCCCTGAGATAAAAATTATAATCACTTCACAAATTTTGTGAGATGAATTGAAAATAATCACAATGCATGTATAAATTATGGGCAACCATAATTTGGTTATAATTTTGTTAGTGATCCCTGATAACACAGCTGGTGACATATTTGTAGATTGAAGTGGAGCTGCTATCTTATATGTCCTTATATTGAAGAGGTTCATAAAGCGCGTCATAGGTTATAAAGCATGCAGATACAGCATTTAATACAGCTATGTAGGCAGTATTGCATTGGTTATATTAATTGTTTTTAGATGACTACATGTAGAAAGTAATATCGACTTTAAAAATTTATTATTTATTGGAAAAGCTGTGATGTTGGTCTTGTCACTGCCCCTGCTAACTAGAAATGTCTCGACAGCAGCAAACCTTTGAAGAGGAGTGTTTCTTTTCTAAAGTGGCCATTGTATGCAGACTGATTTTGTTTTGTAAAGGAACAGAAAATAAGTTGGGACTGAAAGACATGGCAGTAAGATGACCACTTAGGTTATGCAAACATAAGGGATCATGTTGCAGGGACATGTCATGAGACATGTGGTGACAAATATTGCATGTTGCTCAAAGGGAGAGAACATGTAGCAGGAAGACGTAGTGAGGTCATGTAGTAGGTCTGCACATTTATATGAGAAAATGACTTGCATTCATGGACATCTGCCATCATGAGCAGTAATAGTGTTAAATAATCATGAAATAAATGTTGTTGAGTTTTTGGTAACATTTAACATTTTGCACTTTAACTTGTTAAACTTCATGGGACAGGTTATAATTAGAACAATGGATGGACAGTTAACTATTAGTTGTTCCTTCAGTGCTTGTTGAGTATGTTCTGTTCTTAAAGAGGTTCCACTGAAAATGTAAAGAGAAGAGTACATTAGTTTAGAAAGACAAGCAAGACATTGAAGGGCAATTTGGAGGGTCCCCCAGGGGTTTTTGGGGAACAAGGGAACACGGGAAATTTGGCAATGGGAACACGGGAACAAAGCAAAAAAATCGTAGGGAACAAGGGAACATCAAATAGGTTAGGGAACAGGGGAACAAACATAAAAAATTACAAGGCCCTACGTTTTTTACATAAACGTGGGGGTGATAGAAGATTTTCTGCTGTTTTCTGATTTCTTTGGCAAGTTTTTGTTGCCATCTTTCGTGTCTACTCGTCTCTGACCATTTCTAGCTCTAGAAATAATGATCAAAATTTATCAGCAACACTGTAGACCTTCAATCAGTTATTTTGTTTAAGAGATAAAATTTAATCTTGAAAGGGTAACAAGGGAACAAGGTGTAATTTTGGACGGGAACAAGGGAACAGAGTTAAAATTTTGAAGGGAACATGGGAACACAGATTTGGGGTACAACTGTTTATGTCCATTATCCAAGGTCTTCATTGTGTGTGTGTTTGCATGAATTCATCAGTGACTCCTTCTGTGTTGCTTAGGTACCGATCATTTCTCCAGAATGATGCTGGAGAGAAAGATGAGGCTGTTGACAGAGTACTCAGGTAATGATGTGAGAACTAACAAGTATTCTGCATCACAGACTTACAATTAACATTTAATTAAGCTATTAGTGTAGCATTAATGGTACTATTAGCATTAACTGCACTACTCCCTCCCCCTCAGGTTAGGATGCTATTGGCCAACTCAGGATTATAATTAATTCTATAGACAAGTATATTTAGGTGGTTCAACCGAATTGTTCAGTTCTGACAGACACCAAGTTTGAACATATATCATAAATGTTATTAAGCATGTGGCTGTTATTCTCTAATAAATTATACTGTACACTAAACACTTCCAAAACACAAAAGATTGAAGTTGTAAACGACCCGCCATCTTGTATGACCTGGAAGGCTAGGTAAGAGAGAGGTTACCAAACCAGCAATGTGCTTTGAGTCACATTCGGTTGTGCTTGATCCCAAAAGCAGTGCTCAAGTTTATTGAAGAATTTCTTCCACAAATAACATCACAAAGTAGACCCAATTAATTCAGAGGAAATGCGACGACTTAGATTCTGTGGAGATAACAAGCTTATAGTAGGGTATGTGAAGCAACAAACAGGTTAAGTGTGATGTCAACGATGACTGATGAAAGCTTCCTTGAAGCAAAACTAGCAAATGGCTCCTTTACGAGCCACCACATATACAAAAGTCAATGATAACACAGAAAACTTGTTTTTGTCTCTCATTTTTATTGTTGTCTTTGGGTCTTTGAACTTTTTTCCCCGAAAATTATCGGCTATAAACCGAACCCCCTTCTCTGGTGGAAAATTTACTCTCATTGGTTTAATTTAACAGAAAAATTGCTCGGCTTATAGTCAAATAAATATGGTATTTAAAAAAAGAAAAAATAATCAACATCATGCTTGCTAGATTCATGTCAAAGTTTCATGTGAAGTAAAATTGGAGTTACCATGAGAGTAATGATGTCATTTCTAGTTTTACCTACCATTTGAATCAATTCTGGAAGCGAAGCGAAGCGAAGAGTGGTGTACGGTCGTACTTTCTTTACTCCGCGATAATTGCTTTAATTTCTTAGTGAATCTTGTTTTACACTCAATTTTTGTTATCGCTATTTGTCATTTGCGACTCTAACTAAATTAAATATGCCTGAAACTTGTACCACGAAGGCTGCTAGCACTCAAGGAGCTGATTCCGCGGGATCTGAACTTGTCACAATGGCGACATGGAGGGAGTTGTTGAAAGTGCAAGAAAGAATGTTTAAGAATTTATTCGACTCACTGTTGGCCAACATAAACGCACGGCTAGATTCCGTCATCGGCCAAGTCGCAGAAATCAAAGCTAGACTAGATATTTACGAGAAAGACACTAGCGACTTGAAGATGAGCCTCGAGTTCTCCCAGAAAGATATCAAGGACTTGAAACCATGCTCATCCCGACTGCATGAGGTCGAAGAAGAGATTGAAAAGATGTGCAGTTCCCTCGATTACCACACTGATAAGATCGAATATCTGGAGAACCAAAGTAGAAGGAGTAATATTCGAATAGACGGCATTCGAGAGGAAGAAGCAGAAACTTGGGACAACACCGAAACCAAAGTAAAGGAGATACTCAAAGAGAAGCTTAACCTCGATGAAGAACCGGATATCGAGCGGGCTCATCGAGTCGGCAGAAGAGCAAATGCTACAACTGGCTCCGTAAGACATCCAAGGACCATCGTTTTTGCCTCCGCGATTGGAAGCAAAAAGAACAGATCATCAGAAGTGCAAGGAGAATCAAGCCCCCTGGAATTTTTGTTAATGAAGACCTGGCACAAGAAACCCTTGACAAGAGGGAAGAGCAGCGTCCTAAGTTTGAAGAAGCGAGAAGAAACGGGAAAATAGCCTATTTCGTTTTAGACCGACTGGTTATTAAAGACAGAATTGAGCGTCCCAGTTAAGTAGCTGTGTAGTTTTGTGCTTTAGCTTTCTATAATATTTATAGTACGTATTTATATGTTTATTAATTATTAGCCATGGCTTCGATTCCTGATCACACTTTACCTTTTAATGCTTTAGACGATTATAGTTTTAACCCTGCAATTTACGAACTTCAACATGGCCCGGTCCGTTATGATCCTGACACACTTTCCAGCCTAAATTACGATCCTTTATTTTCAAGTCACAATCTTTCCCTAACTCGTTCTGACGATATAGATCCTGATGTTAATTTCTGCACAGACGATGTCCATTGTGATTACTACATTGAAGATAAATTTAACGAAATGTTGAGAAATGATAATTTATGTGATGAAGATTTTTCGCTTCTACATCTAAATATTCGTAGTCTTCAACATAATCTAAACAGCCTTTCTATTCTTTTGACATGCTTGAATATTAAGTTCTCTTTAATTGGCATTTCTGAGACTTGGCTAAATGATTATTCTTCATTCATTAGACATAGATGGTTTCAATTTTATTCACAAACATCACCCAAATAGAACTGGTGGTGGTGTTGGCTTATATATTTCTGACAATCTTGATTTTAAAATTCGCGCTGACTTGAGTTTTGACGATATTGATGTTGCAGAATCTTTGTTTATTGAAATATCAAGACCCCATGGGAAAAATATTATCGGTGGTGTTATTTACAGGCCACCTAATCAGAGAGTTGGTGACTTTGTGTCAAAACACAATGATCTGTTAGCGAAAATCTCTAGAGAGAACAAAATATGTTTTATTATGGGTGATTTCAATTTGAATTTAATTAACTTTCAACATCACCAAAACACTGGCGAATTCCTTGATGGATTGCACTCGTATATGTTTTTTCCTGTGATAACACGTCCCACCCGAATAACTTCTCACACCGCAACATTACTAGATAACATTTTCGCAAACACATTTTTTGATCACTCAAGAAGTGGTTTATTGATTAGTGATATCTCTGATCACTTACCTGTTTTTTCGATTCATTCAAATAATGACTCTTCCAACAGTCACGCTCATGACCCAGTGGTCATTCGAGACAATAATAAAGAAAACTTAGCGAGTTTTCGCGAAACGAAATTACCTGGTCCTCCCTTGATGGTTATCATGACCCCAAAAATGTGTATAATAGCTTTATAAAGAAGTATTCTGAAAGTTATAATGTGTGCTTCCCTGTAAAAAAATTAACCAGAAAACAGTGCTGTTTAAATAAACCGTGGCTATCCAATGCGCTTATCAAGTGTATTAGGAAGAAAAATAGGCTTTATAAAAAATATCTGTGAAATCCAACAATGGATCGTCAATCAGTTTACAAAAGTTATAAAAACAAATTAAATCATTCTCTGCGGACAGCAAAACGTCTTTACTAGGAGAAGAAATTGAATAACGTTCAATCTAATACTCGTGCTACTTGGAAAGTTTTAATTTAAAATGAAATTCTAAACAGAAGCAAAAGAAATTCCAATAGATGCTCAACATTTAAAGCTGATAATCGTGAAGTTACTGATCCTGTCGAAATTGCCAACAAGTTTTGTAGTTATTTCTCAAGCATCGGTCCTAATTTAGCTAGGGGTATACAGTCGTCAGCTTCACACCGTTGTTTTCTTAATGGTTCCTTTACACAGTCAATATTCTTCAACCCTACAACTCAAGATGAGATCACTGAGATTGCGAAAACTTTTCTTCCAGGCAAAGCAGCTGGCTACGACCAGATTCCAATGACAGTCATTAAGGAGTCCATTCTACTTGTTTCTGAACCACTCACCCATATCATAAACTTGTCAATCCAGCATGGTTTTTTCCCGATGAAATGAAAATCGCTCGCGTGATACCTATTTTTAAATCTGATGGTCAGTCGCTTTTCACCAACTACCGACCTATCTCGGTGCTTCCCAGCTTTTCAAAATTCTTTGAAAGAGTTATCTACAATCATTTAATGCAATATCTGATGAACTTCAACATCCTCTGTAGTAACCAATACGGCTTCAGGAAAAATCATTCCACTGCACTTGCACTAATTGACTTGCATGATGAGATCTCCACTGCCTTTGACCGAGGTGAATTTTTCGTAGGTATTTTTCTTGACCTCTCAAAAGCCTTTGACACTGTAAATCATATCATCCTTTTTGATAAACTGGAACATTACGGTATTCGTGGCTTAGCGCTGGACTGGATAAGAAGTTACTTTTCAAACAGAAAGCAATATGTTGAATATAATGGCCACCGTTCGTTAAGAAATGAAATCTCTTGTGGGGTCCCTCAGGGTTCCATCCTCGGACCACTATTTTTCTTACTGTACATTAACGACATCAACAATGCTTCAAATCTATTAAATCTGATATTGTTCGCTGACGATACCAATGTATTCATGTCACATAAAGATCTGAACTATCTCTCAGATATGTTAAACTTGGAGATGGACAAACTCAATCTGGTTTAAAGGAAACAAGCTTTCTCTAAATCTTAAAAAGACTAAATTTATGGTCTTTAAACCAAGACAAAAGCGTTCAATTTGTAATATTCAAATGAGTATAGATAATCAAAATATTGTTAAAGTAAAGGAGACAAATTTTCTAGGCGTAATTTTGGATGAAAACCTAAATTGGAAGTCGGAAATATCTCACGTTGCAAGTAAAGTTGCGAAGTCAGTCGGTATATCTAGATGCAGCTTCTTTCTTCCTAAATCGTCTTTACATATGCTCTACTATTCCTTAATTTATCCTTATCTTCACTACTGCAATATCGTTTGGGCTTCGACCTATAAAACTAATCTCCGCCGCCTTGTTATCCTGCAAAAGCGCATTATTAGAATTATTAATAAATCACATTTTAATGCTCATACTGACCCCATCTTTAAGGACCTCGGTATACTAAAATTTAATGATATCCATTTGCTTCAACTGGGCCAATTTATGTATTCTTGCAAAAATTCATTCTTACCTCCAAAGTTTAATAACAATTTCTCAAAGCAATCAATTCCACTCTTACAATACAAGAAATTCCCAGGCCTACCATCTACCGTTTTGTCGTACAAACACGAAAAAGTTCTCGCCCTTTTTTCAAGGGCCTAAGTTTTTTAATTCACTTGACAACAAGATCATCAACTCTCAATCCCTCTCCTCTTTTAAGATAAAACTGAAGATTAAATTATTGAGTAAGTATGAAAACAGTTTATAAATCTTTCCATCTTCGACTTTTCGCCTTCTTTTCTTCAATTGATGTGAAACAGCTCTAGCTCATAGTTCGAGGAGGCCTAACCTCTCATAAGCTCCTATAGTTTCTTCTTTTTTTTTTTTTTTTCTCTTCTTTTCCTATATTTTTGTAATTAGTATGGCAAATAAAATAAATAAAAAAATAAAATAAATATAAATATTTATTTCTTTGATTTCCACATTTGTTTTCCAAATGGCTTGTGATGCTTGTTGAATAAGTTTCTTTAAGCGTACCAGTGAAGTTTATATTCTGTAAGTATATTTTGAGAACTGTTTTTTTTTCAAAGTTTTTGATTTATTTAAGTGAAACAGATTCACTGGACCCCACCTCTCTCAACGTTTGTTGTTTAAAAGTTAGGCTTTTGATATCCCCCATCCTTCCATATAAGGAAGGTACAGGTATTTTCCAGGACTGTACATTTGTATTTCATGGTTAAAAATAACAGAATGTTTTGGCCAGCTTGTTTTCCAAGGTAGAACTCCTCCGAAGAAATTTAGATTTTAAAACCTGTATCTTTGGATATTTCCTTTTTCACTCAGTCACAGAATTTCAATTGTAACCATAGCATTAAGGTTACCATGTACCTTCAGGGGTGTCTCTAATCTAAGGGTTGTAGCGGCTCCTGATTACAGCCAGATACCATAAACCCTATATCAAATTAAAGCTAATAGAACTAGCCATTCGAATATTTCATAAATTTTGTGAAAAAGTGAATTACTGAATGTTCTGCCAAGTTTAAACTTGAAGGGCTAAATCATATTTTGAAAGCTATAACTAAATGAAATTTTTGTATTTAGGGACTGATATTTTTCTGAAAGTCTGGAACCCTATAACTAAAAATAAGTGTTGCAGTTTTCCTTTATTTGATTGCGTTCAAAAGATACATACATGTACAGAGCATGGAAGTGGCTCTCAGTGAAAAACATTTTTGAATTAAAATCCCCAACACGGTTTTGTTGAAGATAAGTTAATCTAGTGTCTGTCCAAATTTGATCAAAATCAAACAAATTGCCCCTGAGTTGTAACTCTTGAAAGTGTCCCCTTCAAGACAAATATAAACTTGTGAAAACTGTACTGGAAAAAATCTCCCCTACACAAACAAACACCGCCCCAAACAACTCTGTAGATGATCTGCCAATGGATTTATGCTGAATTTTCTTCCAGTCACCTTCTGTGGAAGTTTTCCACATAATTTTATCTCCACACAAACACTCAAGCTCCAAACAGTTCACGAGTTTATCATTTTGTTGCATATTCTCCAGCTTTGACTAAGTTTGCTTGACCCATCATAATAGCTGAAAAACTAAAAGTGCAAAACCTTCACAAAGCAAAGCAACTTTTTTGCATCCAACATTTCCTGCGCAAATTGCTCCAGTTGGCTGCATGCGGTCAAATTAATATACTTTGTCTGTCAATGTTCACATCTAGTGCAAATATATTATACAGGGTTAGACATCTGTTCTGCTGAATCACTTGCCACTGGGCTAGTGACCTGTATAAATCCACTTATTTACTAGCCCTCGGCACATCTCAGTAGCCCAAGCTGACCTTTCCAGGATTTTCTTCATTACACCTTATCTTGTCCATACCTTCTGCAAATTGAAAAGAACATTTTTCCCTCGTCGTTCATAACGTAATGTTCAATCCATCCGAAAATTACTTTTCACAATGGATTGAATGCTCTTTTTACATTTATCATTTTCGTATTTCCTTTGTTTCTTTGAAATTCATTTTCAATTGCCTTTAGCTTTTGTGGGTGATTGGCAGTTTATAGTTTGACAGAAAGATCTCCATCTGTGATCGAAGTTAAATTATCTCTGAATTTCTCTGAAATGTCTTCAAGTGCAAGGTGGTGCAAAGCATAGAGGGAGAGAGGTCTGGGGTGTACATTAACTAATGAGGTTGAGGTCTGGGTTCAAGTGGTATTCACAATTGACACAAAAAGGGCACGGAAAGAGACCACCTGGAAAGGTAGTAGTTTTTAATACCATATAAAATTGTCATTCTTGTTATAACTTTTTGTAATTTGTCCTGTTACTGGTTGTCATGTGAAGATAATCGAATAAAGATATAATTTGTTTCTCAAATTCTACTAGCCCATGGACTAGTGAACCTGTGAGTTATACTAGCCCAAGTCCATTTTTAATAGCCTTAGGCTACCGGGCTAGCGGAGATGTCAAACCCTATTATATCTTTAGTTATTTTCTTGGCGACTATAATTTCCCTTGTTTTGAATTATGTTTTTTTTGCTGGAAAGATCATTGTAAAAAGTTCATCTTTATGGAAGAAAATAAAAATATACATATTGATATATATACCCTAAATGTACACAGTAACATTAATGTTGTCATTGTATTGTTATTTTACATTATGTTAGGGGTGTTGTCTCAGTGTTTGCTGTCTGGCTGGAGCAGTTCCCTGCTGATTTTGATGAATGTCCTAAGTACACCTGTTTAAATAGAATGCTTAGCTTTGCAACTACAGAAATGAAGGCAAGCCATGGTGATGAACTGGCAAAAAAGATAAAACATAGACTGGACAAGTTTCTGATTACACCATTTGAAGATCAGGGTAAGACTTTTTAATTATTTTTTTGCTAAAATAAATCTTTGGACCTGTTTGAAATTACCAAATCTTGACTATATACTAGTTATTTTGACTTTTCACAGCCTGCTGTAAAAGTTACAAATCTGGCCATCATCTGTCCCACGACTGAGCTAGTGGGGGGCTTGGGTCTATTCTTGATTTGACGTCACAAACTGATTTATATCGTGTTAAGTCTTTGTAAACATGCATGCAAAGCAGTTTGTGATGTCAAATCAGGAATAGACCCATGACCCTTCTGACTCGGTCATGTATCAAATGGTGCTTAGTTTATCGTAAGTTTTGAAGCCCATAAAAAGTCTAAAACTGGAAATAAAGGAGCACATGTTTTTGGAAAAGTGAAAGCTGTACAATGTATATTAGCAGAAAAAATATTTTGGTGTTAGGTGCTCTTTAATGTAGAACCTAATTGAAGATGTTGACTCTGAGACTATGGTAAAATGGTGAGGTATTATAATCCCCAAATTTGAGGTACCTGTTATTTACACCCAATACTGGCAAATAATTACTAATAACAGTAGAACCTTGATTATCCAGACTTGTTGGGACTGAGCTGAACAGTCCGGATAATTGAGAGTCCGGATAATCGAAAATATGAATATTAATGAGCCAAAACTAAAACTGAATGACTGAACTACTGGAGCGTGAAATTTCACTTAGAAACAAAGAACACCTGAGCAAATCAGAGCTCAGTGAAATACATGTACATTGCCATAGTATGGCATGCACGAGTTCAAAATGCGTGCGGATTTGTGTTTTCAAGCAAAACAAATTCAGTTTGAACTGCAGTTTCATTACTTAATTTGAAGGCAAAAAGTTTTGCTGCGGGTTGTAAATATGGCTAATTAATATTCATGAAAAACTGGGACCAGCTAAGCAAGTCCGGATAATCAAAAAATCCGGATAATCGAGGTCCGGATAATCGAGGTTCGACTGTATACCGGTAACTGATCTGACTCTTCATCACAACATAGCTTTCAGAGTGCAAATTTTTTCTTTCAGAAGAAAACCTTATAATTGAAGGGCTCGGAGCATAACCATCCTATGTCGAATTTTGAGTCGTTTTTCGATTTTGCTTGGATTTGTCTGAATTTCTGCATGTGAACTGCAATTCGATGGAAACACATTGTATGGTATTTTTTTGACTGATTCATCCAGAATCCAGAAATGCATTTTTTCTTACGAACACCAAGAAACCAACCTTCCATGGGAGTGGTTTGCAAGTTGCATTACATCTTCTTTCAATCGAATTGCAGTTTACATGCAACAATTCGGGCAAATCCAGGCAAAATCGAAAAACAACCCAAAATTCGACATAGGATGGTTATGCACCGAGGCCTTCAATTATCCAATTTTATTATGGTAATTTTGGAAAGTGTTTTTGGATTTAGGAAGTTCTGTTTTGTTGCTGTTGTTGTTTTGTTTTAGATCTAGATTTTGCCTTTTTTCACTTGCCTGTTTCATCAAATGTTAACCATGGTGATGAAGTTGACATGTGTCCTATCTCAGAAGAGGTTACAGACCATAATGTAGACCTGCTATCCATTGAACCCTATCATTGTGCTGAGCAATTGACTATAATGGATGCTGTAAGTGATTTCAACTTCTTGCAAATTTTGTACAGCTTCCTGTAATTAATGCATTGTTCTAAGCCTGAACAGACTTGTCTGTACCCCCCCTCTGCCACCTTCCTGACTGATGATCCAATCTCCCCAGGCCGGTTGTCACCTTTCCAAAGTGGACTTAATTACTGTCTGAAAGCACAAATGTACACTGATATGGAAGGGAGGGGTCAGGAAATCACTCTGGGTTTGAAATAGAATTTAAGTTCTGTAACATCACAGGTAGCCCAAGCTCCCTCTTCTTTTCCCTATAAAAGAAAAGAAGAGGGACCAAAAACCACCTAAATTGCTCTTAATCAAGTTACCCTGAATCCATACCAGAGACAAAGAAACACAAAACTGAAGTAAGATAACAAAACTGAAGCAAGGTAAGTTATTTTTTATTTGAAATCATAAATAATTGTTTTGAATTTTGAGAAGAACCATTTTCCCCATACAAATTCTTACATGTATATTTCATCTCTTGCATAATAATAATAGTACAGTACAGATACTCATATATCAAGCTTGGACTACCTGTGGTAACATTCCATTGAAAAAATTATTTTACCCACATACACGTGCTGAGGGAGTTGTTCTGTTGATAACAAAAAAGCTTTCCTAACTCTCTCTGCAGAAGCTTTTCAAGAAAGTAATAGCCTGGCATTGTCTGGGTTGCATATGGGGCAAAAACAAAAAGGAAGGGAGAGCCTCAACAGTCAAGGCCACTGTTGACCAGTTTAATGCTGTGTCTTTGCGAGTTACCTCATCCATACTCACATGCTCCACTAGTAAGAGTAGTGGGGCTAATACCAGAGGGAAGTACATCTCTTGGTGGATAAGTGTGGCCCAGGTGAGACAATTAATTAAGTGTGTTCAGCATTTTTCATGACCTTGTAATTCTCAAGAGTTGAGGTGTGCCAGTCTCGAGGTTCAGTTTGGTAATATGACTGAGGTAAGCATTCTTCTGTATGCAGTAAGTTCTCATATGTACCTCTTATTTATAATGGTTAGTAGATGAACTGTATCTTTGCTGGCTTGGTGGCAGCTACCACGAGGTGTTACAATCATATAACAAAGGTTATAAATTTAGAAGCCTAGCTGTGGTGACACACTCTTTAATTCCTTTTGTCAATATACAACAGCAACTATGTTGTTGTCCATGTTGCAACAAATTCACGATCAAAAGTGCTTGTAAGTACATTTACCCATGCATGGCATGTGGTTAGCTGAAATAATAATCTTTTGCAGCGATATTAACAATTTAAGTTTACGCAAAGTGGAGCTCATTACAGCGCTGTACTACACTTGTCTAGTACTTTGGACTACCTTGTGGCCTGTGAAATATGGGTTTTAGGTTGCTCTGTGAGCCTACATTTCTTGTAAATTGTAAAGATGTCACACCAGTCAGATAAGGGCTTCTACTGTTGACATTATCAACCAATCAAATTGCTGTTTGATAGGTGAATTTCATGACACATTTTTGTCACCATAACTTGCCAGTGCTTTTTACACTGCTTTGCCCAAGACAAAAGCTTCTCCTTTTTAAGCATTAAATAAATAGAGGATATATTGCATGGCTGCTCGGAGATACGAACAAGTGAAATATATTTCAACACTCCAAACCATTTCAACACCAAACCAATTCATTTCATTTTGCTGCAAAAGGTGCAATTATGTAACAATAGTTAATAGCAACATTGGTGATCTTTTCACGTGTGCAGGTAACATAATGTTATTTTCATGTGTGAAGATATCATATTTTCCTGCAAAATCTCATTGGTGTTTATTTAATTAAGTGATACACTGAATCTTAATTATAGTTGTTGAATCCATTTTGCTAGGAATGCAGAGATATGAAGAATTTTTCATCATTGAAGGCTATTCTGTCAGGCCTGCAGTCAGCTCCAATTCACAGACTTAAAAAGTCATGGTCTCATGTTCCCAGGTAATGATGAAACAAGAAATTCAAGATTAATTCTAAAGTGGCCTTTATGGCCATCCAGGCTGGATCAATGCTTATAACTAGATCAAGGTGATTGTATTTTCACTTTTGAGTATTGAACATTTCTGGTCAAGAGGCTTCAATTTAGCGTGACAGATGATGCATGACTCACACATATTAACTTGAACTCGCAGTTTGCTTTCAAATTTTGAGTGCAATTTGCCCTTAAATTGTCTTAGAAATCAACTACATGTACATCAGAATCACTGAGGATTTTATTTATAAGAGTCATTTGACACCCATGGTTCTCTTTGATTGATTTTTTTGAGTTTTGAAAAGAATTGCTCTCTGTTTGGTGTCTGCTTAGATGACTCTTCAATATGTGATCTCTTTGATTTCAAAGGGGAATTTCCCTGATATCAGATTTTTTCTTTGCTTTCAGCTTTGTTGAAAAGATTAATAATGGAACTGATAGCTGGTCAAAAGACATGCTCGCAAATAAATTTGTTTGCTTGGTAGTAATTCAATTTTGAGTAAACATTTGGTGGTGAGACTTGTTTACAATGAATAAAGAGGAGACATTTTCGGGGGCCAGTTCCTGAAAGGTGTAATAACTCTATTCCGGGGATAAATCTGCCTCATTCCAACTGAGGTATTCCTGGAATAAGGCAGATTTATTCCTGGAAGAGTGTTATTACACCTTTCTGGAACTGGCCCCTGGACTTTAAAAACTGACTGCTATAGAAATGCTATAGAACTGACTCTGTAGGGGATGACCTCTTTCCACACAGATTTTAGTGGCCATATGATACCACAATGGTTTTTTCTGGTTTGTGATTGCTTGACTTTATCTCCCCAGAGACAATCAGTCTTTGTATCAAGAATTGTCAAACATTTTCTCAGAAGATAGCAACCAGCAAAGCAGTAGAGAACTGCTTATGAAGGTAATTAAAACCAATATCTGTAGTCACACAGATGCACCCCCTTCTGGTGAGGGTAAGGCTGTAGGTTTGAATGGCATTCAACACTGCACATGTGCAAGATTCCTTCTGATTACAGCCAAAAGTTATGTAATTTCAGAGCACTAAAATGATGGCATGCTACAACAACTGAACTTTGTTACTCTCACTGGTGAAGTGATGATGATCAAATGTTGTCATCGTTGTCATTTTCATAATCATTACAATTAATTATGATGATATTATGATAGTATTTTGTTTACAAAACCTTGGCCAGCAGGCCATCAAACTTCGAATTTGGTGCTTAACTCTTTCATATGTTCAGACCATGCACTGAGAGCATGTGTTTTCTTTGCCTTGTGTGTATGATGCCTTGATTAATAATTATAATCTTTTATTAGGATGCTTCCATCACATAATGTGGTTTTCAGAAAAGCCCTACAAAGATTAAATATACAAAAGATTAAAAAGTACTATATATAAGACAAACTTACAAAATGATAAAAACTGCAATAAAAACTAGAAGCTAAAACTACAAAGATATTATGATGGGGTTAAAAAACTTTAAATTGATAAAAACTGATTAAAACAAAAAGCTAAAACTACAAAAATTAAGACTTGCTGATGGTATTGCATGCGCAATTACTGTATTTACTCGTGTATTTCAACCTTTTATGACCTAAAACTTAGCCCAAAAAATTGCCCTCGACTTATACACAAGTCATAGTGAAAGAGCCAACCTGAGAGCCCGAGAACTATCACTCAATTGACATAACAATGATCTAAAATCAGCATAGCGTGAAAACGTGCAAGTTTACAAGCAAGTTTCAATCGTTTGTTTGGTTGGCTTTGCTGGGCATCTCTTGTCTACAATTTTAAAGTTTGAAATAAAAAAGTGTATTAAGTAGTCTAAAAACAAACCCTACAGGACTCGTTTTCCAACATATGTTCTTATCTGTAGAGCAGACATTTTCTTTTAGGAGCTGTTGTCTAAAGCACCAAGGATTTTTATCAAATGATCGCAGTAGCTTAGTGACCTGGCTAGTGCTGCACATGGAGTTAGCAGCACGTGGAGTTATTTAGTCACCAGTACCCCACAAATTCATAGCCCAGTTACCAAGTTTTTGAAAATGGTGTGTTGTTTATCAAGGCAATTTTCCCCAGCAATTTTCGAAGCTCTTTGTTCCAACAACAACAAGCTTTATTTTTCCCCATTTAGTGACATTACAGACATACAATCGTTTAAATAAAAAGAAAAAGAGGGGACTGGCTACCTGAAATAACCATAAAGTTAAAAAGGGCAGGCAGCCAGTTTAACAAAACTGATCATACTAATTTAGGTCGGTACACAAGCAGATACAAACATACATACACACATGTAACAATCCTATGGTCTACTAAAGCTCCTTCCCATGTGAACACTAAGAGAAAGGTTAGTTTAACGCGAAAAGATTTCATTGTCAACACGGTTCACTTCCAAATTTATGAAAGCTTCCCCGAGTAATCCAAAGTGTTTGTGTGCACAAGTTACAGACGAGTGTAGAAGTGCTAATAAACACAGTTGTATCTTGTTCTGCTGTTGAATTTTAACTTTTTACCCAGAAATGAAGAAAAACCGTTTTTTCACCCTGAAATTGGCAGTTCGACTTATACACGAGTTCGACTTATACACGAGTAAATACAGTATCCATTTTACCATTATTTAATCAAATGAATACAACTGCTTGTAATCATAATCCTTGTGAAATGTTTTGCAGGAAGGGACAGCTAAATGGGCCCAGGTTGAGTCAACCTCACCAACAAGGAAGTTGCCAAATTATTTTAAAAAACGGCGGTCAAGATTCATGGACCTGGTAGGTACTTTTAAGTACCCATTGCAAGTAACTGCAAAACCATTATGTAATTACTTTTTGACTTTATTACCTTTAACATTCATAGGTTACTATTAACTTATTGCTACTTTAGTGCTTACCTTTACTTTGGATAGGTAAACTTAATTAACATTAATACATGTCAAATGAAGAATGATCCTCGCAGTTGTGAACGCAATTTATGCAATTGCGAAAAGAAGCCTGAAAAAAATTCAGGACTTCAACAGGGTTTGAACCCGTGACCTCACGATACCGATGCGATGCTCTAACCAACTGAGCTATATTGAAGCCACTGACGTTGGGAGCAGGTCAATTGTGGGTTCATATGTTTCAGTGAAAGAAATGAGTGTGAATGATATATGAAATGAATCATATATGAACTGTGGAAATGAAATCAAATGAAGAATGATCCTTGCAGTTGTGAATGCAATTTATGCAACTGCAAAAAGAAGCCTGAAAAAAATTCAGGACTTCAACCCACAACTGACCTGCTCCCAACGTCAGTGGCTTCATAGCTCAGTTGGTTAGAGCATGGCACCGGCAATTGCGAGGTCATGGGTTCAAATCCCGTTGAAGTCCTGAATTTTTTTCAGGCTTCTTTTCGGAATTGCATAAATTGCGTTCACAACTGTGAGGATTATTCTTCATTTGATTTCATTTCCGCAGTTCATATAATTATGATTCATTTCATATGTCATTCACATTAATGCATGTATATCTATTACTTTGTCGCCACAATATCGCAGGGGTTTTGAGATTGCTTTAAACTTGATGCAATTTTGCTGTATTTTTTTTTTATAACTGTGTTATGTGAGCTGTATAGATCTCAAATTGCTGTGTATCACAGCGACAAATTGCACTAAAATTACATGTTAGTTTACATGCGCAGTTGTGTGACAAAAATTGCCTCAGTGTGTAAACAAGCCTTTACAGTGTATATTAGTTGTGTTTAACTTCAAGAATTAAATAGACTTAACACCACAGATGTACAACATTTGAAGTGCTCCTTTAAAGTATTAGCCAAAGGTTCTTTTCATATAGCAACTAAAGGCACCATTAAACTCTCTTCTTTTGCTCTTTCTTGAAGGGAATTATTCAAGGTACAGTTCCTTATCTAGGAACATTTCTGACCGATCTCATGATGTTAGATACCGCTCTCCCAGACATGTTGGAGGTATAATGCATTTTTAATTTTCACAACAAAAATGTCCAATAATTACAAAGTTACTATTATGTACTATTGCTTTTAATATCACTGTATTAAAGTGCTTTATGATATCACATAAATTTTACACTAGCTAACCATTGTGTCAGATGTGTTCCATTTTTTTTTAACCTGTGCTTAGGAAGCCCATTCATTTCTAGCCAAGAAGGTTGACATTAAAGAGCTTGAGCATTATCAATCTGTAACTTTTTGCAGTGCCATGTAGCATTTTATCTTTATGTAATTGGGTTGCAAACCCGAAGTGTTGCACTATACCAGGCCATTCAAACTTGATTGTTGTCATGGATTGTCCTTGTGTAGTGAATGCCTCACTGTAATATTGTTGTGTTCTTCCTTTTTTAGGATGGCTTAATCAATTTTGAGAAAAGGAGAAAGGTTTGTCTTTGGGTTCATTATTATAGCAAATTTTTCACCACTCTGTACATGTATGAGGATGTGCAGAACTAGTTATGAGGAAATTGCTGGTTTGCAAGTGACGTCACGGCAGCCATGTTGGAGGTCAAGAACAATGGCCTTTCTCTCCGCTGGGAACGAAATTGTATTTTTATGTAAATTCTTCTTAACAATTTGGATTGTTTTGAGCTCCAACATGGCCGCCCTGTCACGTGGTTGCAAACCAAGAATTGGAAGTGCATTTTAAGGGCAACCACATCATTGAGCTGTAAATTCACACTGCCAAAGGGCAAGTGCTTAAAACATATGAGCAGTCACATCTGTCAATATGCCCATGCATTTGCCTTAGAACTCAATTGGGCTGACAGGACGAAATAGTTGTTGATACTAACAATAGGCCAGGTTTTGTTTGGTAGAAATTTTTTGCGGTTCTTCTGTTTATACAACTGTTAATAATATATTAATTAAAAACTGTTTGCCCTGTTTACATTTTAATGATCACCCTTGTTTTCATTGTCAGGAGTTTGAAATAATTGCACAGATAAAGTTGTTTCAAGAAGCTGCTAAAAACTATGTTTTTGCCCCTGACGAAGAGTTTAGACATTGGTTTGATAACATCAAGACATATTCGGAAGCAGAAAGGTTAGCTCACATTATAGTGTTCTTTTATTACATAGTAAACAGGTGTGCAAATCAAAATGTCACGAAGACTGACCGAACTCTGGTATCTCAATACTTCAACAAGACACTGTATCTCTTATCAAACTGTAGGGCCGAGTTGGAGCCTAAAGCCCAAGATACAGTACTAATCCAGAATTATCCATAACCATAGTGATTACAGAACACGTACGGATTAGCGATATTAGTGCTTCCATAAATGTGGTGCAGATGTCAACGAACAGTTAGTGATGGATTCACGCAGCTGTAATTTTTTCAAATAGTTTGCTCTCTACAATTTTTAAACAAACAAAGTCTTAAAATGCCTCCTCGTCCCTTCTTCCCGTAAGAGAGGGGCGTTTGACATTTTGTTTAATTATTTGAACCTTCCAAGTGCGTAAAAGGTCGTAGATAATGCGAGCCTTTTATGTTTGTCCTGCTAGCTGTTGTCAAATAGCTTTGGTTAAAGTAGTAAGAGTTTTTTTCATTTCTGCTGTCAACGCTTGTACAGTACAGCTTAGCCTTAGTTGCTCCCAATATGAGATATCCAGTATCGCACTTACAAAATCCATATAGGCATTCCTTGCCTGAATACCCTTGTTAACACAAAAGCCCAATAACACGTCCTCATTTTTATATGGTTTAATTGTGGTCATGGTGAATTATGGGGTGCCACTGTTGCAAGTTATCAGGTCAATTTTTTTAGTGGAGAAATTTTTAGCTACAAACTCGAAATTATATATTTAAGTAATTTCTGTACCGTTTCTTTTGGAACAAAAATTTCTGACATTATTCCCGTCACTGTAACTTGGAAGATCTCCTTCAGGCAATTATTTTTTTCTGTACCAGTGTTCCTGTTAGGCTTGCATAGAGTCCATTTTTTGTAGGTTAACGGGTCGATGATTCATGCAATTTTTTTGTGTGCCTTATTCACAGCTATCGCATGTCCTGTAAAGTTGAAAAGGTGGAATTAAAATTTGCAAAAAAGAAAAATACAAGAATAAGGTTGGTATGCTTGTTGGCAATTTGTTTGCAGCCAAATTAACATTTCTGCAAGCATGGCTTGTGGGGAGCTTGCCTGCAAGCTATTGTAATATTCGACTTTGCTATTTTATAGCAAAGCACTTGCAATCCTGATCACATCTGTGGGAGCGAAAAACGTTTTGCTAAAAAAATCAAATGAAGGGGTTTTTGCGACCTTTCCTTGCCTTCCCACAGTGCTGGTAACTATGATTCATGACACGATGAATTGTAGCTCGTTGAATTTGTGTAACGTTCTGAATAAAATAGGGAGCTTAAGGGCCCATTGAAGTATCTCGTTGCTAAGGTACACGGTTGCTAACCAAGTGCAATTTCACTTCCGGTCAGCCCAAATTTTTTCGCGCGCTTACTTCAGCGTCGGCCGGTCGCTGGCTCGTTCAAGTCGCTGGTAACCTTTTTTTGCTTCGTTGCAACAAACACAAGAAGAACCTTTTGTTTACATTTTTATTAATTGATTTTCTGAATTTTCTGCTTTACGTTTACAACATGTGAGTCGTACATTTATTTTTGAAACTTGAGTGTTCTGCTTGAAAATGTCATCCACGTACGGACGTAAACAGAAAGCCGCAGCGATGGTTGCATGTCGATGGGGAAATCTCGAAAAGGTGACAGTAAATGATTTCCAGTGTCAGGTTGGAAATCGAAATCTCAAAGATGCGGAGACACAAACTGAAATTAGTATTGCGCTATCATCACCTGCAAACTAAAAAAGAAACTCTGTGTTCGCGGCCTTTTTGACCACTCCAAAACTCTCTGACGTCTCTTGCGATAAAACTGTGCGATCCTGTGAACCTGAGAAACTATATTGTTTAAATATAACACAAATAAACGAAACTCTCCCAAGACAGCATGGAGCAAAAGACGGTGAGGAAGGAGGCTTGTAAATTATCCTTGAAAGCAGCTCTAGATCACAAGAATTTCATTCTTACATCAAAAATTAATGCTAACCACTTTAACCACTCGATAGAAAGCCTGACTGATAATGGTGAGCTCGAAACTTGTGATGGACAACTTCTCCTTACAACATCAGCCTCGCTTGAGAACCTAGTTAACAGTAATTTAAGTAATCTACAACACCGTGACTGTGAAAAAGGAACTGAATTCGAATTTTGTTCGATAAAACAAAACACAGTTCGAGGGTAGTCGATGTGACTAGCCACAATGCTTAGGCACCAGGCCGCTGAAAAATTCGCTCGCCACTTCCGGTGCCGCGAAAAAATTGACTTTTCTCCCCGAGAGATAATTATAGTTGCTGGATTTTAAAACAATTCGAAAGAACATCATATTTTCTTGGAATTCAAGCATGGGTTTTGCGACAGAATGAAAAACAAAACAATTATGCTCAAAAGAGTGGTCAAAGAAGCACATGTTCCGTTCTCATTTTTTTATTTTTTATCATAAGCCAAAACCCATGCTTGAATTTCTTCAAAACGGCTTTTGTATTGTTACTGTACAGAAAATGAGGGTAAAAGGTTTAAGCCATTTAGTTAAAATGCATTTTTCTGTTTCTGGTCACGTGACATTGGGCGTGGTCCGATGACGTCATGTACTGGACCATATTTGCCCCCTATGGGTATTGTCCAAATTTGGTCCAACTGAAGCAAACATGTGCAGAGTTATAGCAAATTGATTTTTCCCTAGCAACGGCATCAAAAGATACTTTAATGGGCCCTTAAGCGACGGCGACGACGGCAACGAAAACGTTATTTCGAAATATAACTTCTCGTTTTTGTAACTCTTTCGCGATTCTTCCAAATTGCTGAACTTAAAAAATGCTGGCGAACTGTCCAGGAATTAAATTGCTATGAACGACGTCAAAGTTAGGAAACAGAAAGAAAACCTTGCCGTCATGCGTTCACGTTCTCGAGAAATCATAAAATTTGGGCTCATCCTCGGTGTAAGAACCTGTGACTCTCACGAGTGACGTAAAACAAAGAAAACAAAGAAGCCCAAACAATACTTCCTAGGAAAATAATAGCGATATAACAAAGAAAAACTTCACAGGTTCTTACACCGAGGTAAACCCAAAATTTGGTCATTTCACGTTGTTGATTTGCAGAGGACGGCAAAGAAATGTACCAAAATGTAAAACGCACGTGCAGAGCCATTGTTTTTGCTCATTAAGCCTATTGTTTTGTGAAGTTCTCGTTGTCGTCCTCGTCCTCGTTGTACAGTGCAACTTTGCCTTATTTGCTCTCAATATGAGACCTGACTCCAGTACCGTGCTAACAAAATCCATGCAGGCATTTTCTTGCCTGAATACCCTTGTTAACACAAAAGTGCACCATGCCCTATGTATTTGATTTCTATAAGCAGTGTTGGAACATGTTGGGTAATAGGTGGTTTCATGTTACGTCATCGCCGCCATGCTGGTGGACATAAACAATAGTTCTCTCATTAGCTCCTTTTGTTCGTCCACCAGCATTTGTTCGTTTCACCATTGTTATCTGTGTCTCTGGAGATTGATTGCAAACCACCTATAATGTATACTGTTCTGGTTGGGTTAATTTGCTCAGCCTTTGTTATATTTTTTTTCTAGACGGATGCTGAGTGAACCCGACATTAGCCAGTTGAACCTCATGAAAGATTTGACGCAAACCCTCTCTCCTCCGGCTCCTGAAAAACAGTGCAAATCAAACGAAAATTCACCTGTCACAGCTCGACGTCACCAAAGAAACGTGAGTGTTATTACTACATCTCCATTGAGTTTGATTGTGGTTATTTAGTTGACTGACTGATTGACCAAAGTACTTCTTACTGACTGACGGTCAGACTGACGGACCGACTGACTTGCTGGTTGCCGGACTAATTTACTTACAAACTACTATACTATCTGGCATAATAACTGAAAATATGAGTTGAATACTGTTAGCCAACAGACTGGCTGATTGATTGAGTAGTCAAATGGCTCACTGATGACTGATTGATGGACTTGCTATTTGATGGGCTGGTGAACAGACAGACTGGCTGTCTGACTAATATAACTCATTGTCTGACTAAGTGACTGACTGATTGACTGGCTGCTTGATAAATAAGTGACTGACTGACCGACGAAATGACTGGTGGATAGGCTGACGGACTGATTGACTGACTGACGTATTGGCGGATTGATTTATAGACTGATGGGCTGGCCGATTGTCTGACTGATTAAGTGAGTGTCTGACTCACTAACGTATTGATGGACTGAATGGCCGGATAACTGATTACCTTATTATAGGAAATTAACGATGCACTTTATTAACGCGATTTAAAATAATTTTAATTTAATGCATCTTAATTAATATTTTCCATCGTTATTTCACCTTTATTTCAATAACAAAACCTCGTCTGCTCATAGCTCCTCTATCAACGCCTTGGAGTCACTATCTGGCAGTTCTACTTTAAGAATTGAGTTCAAAATGTCTTTCGACTGGTCTTCGTATTGATCCGTTTCCCCGAGGGGATAGCTAACTTCTTCAGTCTTTCTTCTTCAAATTTCCATGGCTCGTTCATCCTCCCACTACACGGTCATCTCTGTGGGGATTTCCAAGCCACCTTGAACCAGTAGAGACGGTTTGCATTTTATAGATTTCACCTCGCCCTTTATGTCAGCTTCTCTCTTCACGAAAAATTCGCGTTAATTTGACGTATGTAAACCTATTTTTTCGAAACTTCGCGTTAATTTTGTGTTACGTAAATTTTCTTCGCAAGTGCTTCGTTAATTTCCCATATTAAGGTAATTGATTAACTCACTGTTTCAAGACTGAATGACTAACAGATTGCTGGACTTAATTAATAGCCGGCTAACTGATTAATTAACTTGTTGTTTAATTTTTATAAAGAACTCTGGTTCATCGTCTTCCTCCACATCCTCCGGTGTATCATCGGGATCAGACACGTCATCGGTGACGAAACCTGTGTCGTTCTCTCTCCCTCGGAGTCGCTTTTTACCCACAGTACCTTCCAGTTCACCGCGTTTCGGTAAAACAGGATATTCTCGACGGTCTCTGCCAGCCACTCCGGACAGTCCATCCAGTAGGTCGGTCCACGCTGGTTGCATCATACGGGTCAGTATCGAGGGAATGGAGGACAAGACTTCTGGTGGTGTTATCTACAGGGGCATTTGGGTAAGTAAGGAAACGATTCCAGTGCAGACGCATTCCAAAAACAAAACAAAAGTCTTCATGCTAGAACGTTTGTTGATTGCTTTCGATGTTCGTTTCAAGTGTAGCTCCGACTGTTTTCATGTCAGCCTCGCTCCAGGATTTCCTCCCACCCCACCTCCCTTACAAAGCAGTTGCTTCAATTTTGTCTGGTAGCTGAAAGGTGTGAAATTGTATGCTGAACTCAGACGAATCACTTATCTTATGCCTGACTTGGAGTTCGCAAAAGCTGTATTTCATTACTGGCTATAAACGCTGAGGGAAGCACATAGTTTCGTTTGCAAACATTGTCGTAAAGTTCATGGTAACTAGTAGCGAATTTTAATCGTCTGGGATGGCAAGATTACTAACTGGTATCTGTCTTGCGACAACCTTTTGAGTAATGCCTTCTACATCTTACTGTACATTTGTTCTCGTGGATGTAAATTTAGAGAAATCATGCCATGTGCGAACACAGAAAGCGAAATTCGCTTGAAAACAGGTCAAAGACATCGAGTTTTTTTTTCTAAAATCACTAATTGTGCTTACTGCTACGAGAGAACATCTCTGATTTAGTGGCGTATCTTTTCTTCTTATGAATGCAGTTGTCAGATGACGAGCGAACGCCGTCTGTCATTCGCACGTGTTTGGAGAAGCGAGAAATGAAAGCAGACCCGAGCGAATACGCTCTTGTACAAGTTCTCAGCAATGGTGGTAAGTTGGGGCTGTATTGTAGATTATATACTCATGCTGGGATTGTGGGCGATTTGTTTAAAGGCATTAACAAGTTCATGATTTGTGATCTGCTGTGTGTCCTCAGGTGAACTCGTTATACCAGACAACGCCAACGTCTACTACGCCTTGAATCCAAGCGTGGAGTCTTTGTTATTCAAGCTCAAGAAAAAGTAGATTGAAAGATGTTTTGGAGGTTTGTGTTTGTTGTGTTTACGCTTGTTTATTGCCAGAGGCCCAGAGCTAAATCTTACCTCCCCACCCTCCGAGTAAAGGAAGGCCTGAAACTCTGGTTAGTCAGAGTTGGGTAAATGTAAAGCTTGGGGGATGTGGCTGGAGTGACCTTAGTGCCCTTAGAGTGGCTTCAGATTACCAGATCACATTAATTTGTGAGGTATCCTTAGTCAGAGTTGGGCCTACTTTAGGCCTCTTACTGGCCAAACGGAACTGAAGTGTTCTCATTAGTCTTTAGCCTTTTCAGGTTTCTTTTCGCAATTGCATAAATTGCGTTCACAACTGCGAGGATCATTCTTCATTTGATTTGATTTCCGCAGTTCATATATGATTCATTTCATATATCATTCACACTCATTTCTTTCACGGGAACATATGAACCCACAATTGACCTGCTCCCAACGTCAGTGGCTTCATAGCTCAGTTGGTTAGAGCATCGCACCGGTAATCGCGAGGTCACGGGTTCAAACCCCGTTGAAGTCCTGAATTTTTTTTCAGGCTTCTTTTCGCAATTGCATAAATTGCGTTCACAACTGCGAGGATCATTCTTCATTTGATGTTCTCATTAGTGTTGGCAAACACAATTTGGCATGTGTGAACGATGCAAATTGGTTTGCCAATACTTGCTTTTCTACTCTTACAAACGTCAACTTGTGTTCGTCAAATTGCGTTTTTGTGTGTGAAGTGCCTTTTGAACTCCCAAAGTGCCCAGAGGGAGCACGCCAGTTCCTGTTAGTCTTTAGCCTCTTTCGTCAAAATAAAAAAATGTACAAGTTAGAAGAAGGGCTGTTAAGCGCAAGGGAAGCATTTCTTGTGTGTTTGTTTGGGTTTTGGGGGTCTGGTGGTAAAGTAGAAGTGTTACACACCCGAAAAATCGACTAAAAGAATAGAGCAATGCGAGTGACTTACAGCCCTGTCATAATGTGCCGGCAGCCAGTAAATGTAGTAAATTATTTGCCGCTTACTTCACACTTGGACTTCACTGTGAGTTCTCCAGCAGGCAAGGGTTCGCTGGCAGTTGCTGCCTACTACTCCAGCTATGCTGGACTTCACTGTGAGTTCTCCAGCAGGCAAGGATCGCTGGCAGTTGCTGCCTACTACTCCAGCTATGCTGCCCACTACAAAGCATTTTGACAGGGCTGGACTTGGGTATGTATCAGACTACATCCCATAATAAACCAAAAATGCCACAAGTCGGGACTTCAGGAAATCGGAAAAGTGGCTTCTGTCAGCCCCACTTGGCCAAGTTTGGCCCATTCTTCTCATGTTCTTACCTTTTCCTTTGTCGGTGATGGTTAATTAGTAATGTCCAAGTATTCTGCGCGGTGAAAGGTGGCCTCCAAGCCCCCTATCCTCGCTCAGTTAAGCGTGCATTGATTTCTTTGGTTTAAAATAAAATCTACTTTGTCTTATTTTTCTATTCGCAGAGCGAATGAAACCGGAAAAGTTGACGAGGTGTTTTACACCACGAAAGATCAAGGACTCCCTGAAAACGTTGTCTGATAAAGACAGAACTTCTGTCATACTGACGTCGTCATTATGTTTGTTCATCTCTGAACATGGTCCCTCTCTAAGCTTAGCCGCCTGAATTATTAGAGATATTTTTGCCACAGCAAGGTCAAGTTGGTGTTTGAACGAAATGATATTTTACTCTGCAAAGGTAGCTAACAAGATTTGCAACCTCTGAACACCGTACGCTGATCTTACAGTTGATAATCCATTTTGATTGGTCCCTCGGGCCATATTCACGTGTCAATCATGTGCAAAGTAGCTGCTTCCGCGTGCGTAATTCAAT
>JAEMWC010000364.1:560000-647500 GCA_016490735.1 Pachyseris speciosa
CATGTCGCTTGTCGGAATTTACCCTGGCAGGGCCTCTTTAACCCATTGGCACCCGTGCCGGCCAAAACCGGCCGTAAAAAACTCCCATGCTTCAAAACATTGCAACTTTCTCAATCGCACGAATATTGCCTTAAATGTTAGTTGTGAGCACGAAATGGAATGCCCTTTAAATTTGGATATCCAATAAATGCAAGAAACGTAGCGATTTTTACCAAATATGGCCTTTTGAGTTTGGACAAGAACGAAACTGGCCGTTTTTAACGTCAAAGAGAAACAACAAAAATGCCCCTTTTTGCCTTCATGTTTTTTAGGGAAATCATCGTCCAAAAACCAAAATTCAACCATCATAACAAAATTCAGTCCTTTTTCTAGCTTAGAAATGACTTTTTTTGTTCATATTCTTCTCCCGAGCGTAGATACAGCCTTTTGTTCCAGTGCATTCGCGCCTTCCCGACATTTTCAACATCTTGAGCGCATTGCATGCTGGGAACTAACGAGAATTTTCGACAGCGCCCGTTCCTTCCCCCAATTCTTTCACACAGCCACTCCGACCTACCGCCAAAATTTCCTGCTCGTAGTCATCTTCAGTACACAGAAATTCCAAAATATGTGGCGGTAGGTCGAGAAATTCATCAATAGTCGAGTCCCAAAGGTACTAAGTGTTCGACCGGCCAAATTCCCAGTTCGTCGAGTAACAAGCCAAATTCAACAACAAAGTACATCACCTTGCTCGATTCTTTGAGAAAGTGGACTCTTAGCTACCGTCACGCTTAATGATGCTCATCAGGCAGCCGCTAAAGATGAAAAATGGCTGTAAATTTAGCAGAAATCGCAAGCAAACCGAACTTGGGCCATTGTTGTCGCTTCACGGATAAAAAATAGCTACGTCAAAATGACGTTTTCAGAAACCTTGAGCCTCCAGTGGCTTAGGACAGCATCACTTTTCCCTGGTAGTTCAAATAAAGAGTCACGAATTGCTATTCATCGTTTATAGGTGGAAAATCACTCCGAAAATGTAAAAACCTGCGGTAGTCAATGGGTTAATAGAGGTCAAAATTACAGTAACTAAGGGAAGTAATTTGGGGACTTTGACAACTGACCGCTTAATAGAGGGTGACCGCTTAATGCAGGTTCGGCTGTATAGAATGAAGTGCACAGTTTAAGTTTCTGGTTGTAACTAAATAAATGTGTTGTTTGACTACAAGGGTTTGCAAAATGTTGCGTAGTTGTTGTAGCATTTCTATAAAATTTAAATACACAACTCGGGACAACTGGTTAGCATAGTTCTGTGCTTTGTGCTAATATCAGCATGTTTAAAAAAGAAAACTAGCATAATCATCTTTGACATAATTTCAGAAAATATGAGCACTGCCAGAGACATAATATGCTCCTTTTAGGAGCACTATCTGACAAAGCTTACATCCACCCACGCGCTGACAATTCGTGGGTTACAGCCTACTGTTATGTTCTTTTTCCTCTAAACATACATATTAAATACACCGCTACATACATAACTGAAAGCAATCGATCAATTCTGCCATTAACAAATTCACTGAGTGGGAGGTGAGAGTGTTGTACAATATAGCATTCTGTTTTATGTTCTTGAAAGGACTACTGTTCCTCCCCACGGTTCTGCTATCCCTCTGTGTCCACTTTCTCTGGGCCCACTGTTCCTCTTTTCGCCATATACCTTCTCTTCCTCAGTTCTACCGATCGTTTGCCTCCTGTTGCCGGGTTGGCGGGGGTACTCCCTTATATGGGCTATAAAGGTATGTGCGGCCACAAAGGGTATCAAATGTTCAAGCAAGCAACCGTGGACAATAATCCTGCTGGTATACGTTGGATCAAACTGGTGATCTGATCGGCGTAATAAAATCAAGAAAGAGTATAAAGGCAAGGGCCGATGCAACGTAGAATGATTTTAAGTTTTGTGTACTATATTCACCAGTTCACACTCTTTTACTAACGTACCTTTCCTTGACGTTAATGTCTCACTAACTAACGTTGGTCACATCTGTACCGACCTCTATACTAAACCTACAGACAAGCACCACTTACTCTACTCTTCCGTCTTGTCATCCCATACATATTAAAAAAACTATTCCTTTCAGTCTAGCACTCCGTTTACGACGTATTTGTTCTACCGACGAAACGTTTAATTCTCGCGCTGCTCAACTCACTACAAATCTCCTCAAACGAGGTTACAGCCGAAACTTCATCACTAAACAAATACAACGTGCCGCCGACATCCCCCGCAGGCTCACTTTACAAACAAACCAAAGACGTCAACAAACCGAAACGTATACCTTTTATAACGACTTTTAATTCATCACTTCCTCACGTCTCTAGCGTCATCAAAAAACATTACAATTTACTGCTATCTTCTAACCGCTGCAAAAACATTTTTCAACATTTGCCTCTTGTTGCCTTCAGACGTTCCCCTAATCTCCGTGACCTACTAGTCACAGCTAAACTTTCTTCTAATTCTACTAATTCACACCCACAATTCCCTCGGTTCTTTCCGTTGCGGTAAAAATTGCGCCACTTGTCCCTACATTTCAGATGGACTCACAAGCTACACTTTCTCTTCTACAGGTGAAACGCGCCATATCAAATCTAAGGATACTTCACAAATTAATGTGATCAAGTAAGCTGAAGCCACTCAAAAGGCACTGAGGCCACAAGGTAGCGGGCATTACCCCTTAAATCTACCAAAGCAGAGATTGAGCCCAACTATTAGCAGCCATGGACAGCTGTTTCGGCCTTGTTAGGCCTCATCAGCATGGCATAGCTAATGCTCAGGCTCAAGTACCCACATATCAATAAAACAAGCAATGAAAACGTAAAGCTTGTGGCTGGAGTGACAAGGATACTTCACAAATTAATGTGATCAAGTAAGCTGAAGCCACTCAAAAGGCACTAAGGCCTTAAGGGGTAATGCCCGCTACCTTGGTCAGGTCTGAAATAGGGTAGGGAAAATCACAGATTTTGGTCTGAAATAGGGTAAGGGTTTCAGGAAGCGGGCCGCGCACCCCCACTCAATTTTTCTGGGAGTACCCCCCCCCCCCCCGCGGGCTCCGCTGTTCCTGTCGTGTAAACGTGTCGTAAACCGTTCAACTCATTCTCTCTTGTTCAACGATTATAAGCTCTACGTAAAAGCAGTCGTCCTAAATTGCTACAAATATTCTTTCTTTGTACGGATCGTTAATATGTAGACTAATTTGCCTAAAGATGTTGTACACGCTGGATCGTTGATCCTATTTCGTAACAGATTAAGGATTTATATGAATATTGATTAATAAGATGGTAAACAGTTTTAATTATCTGTATATAACGTCTTGGTTTTTAGATTTTATCTTTCCAACTTCGTTCCCAGGGTCCTCTCTCTTCCTCCCTCGAGAAAGTACCCTGGTTGCGGCTGGTCACGTGTCCAAGCGTACAAATCAAATCCGCACAGAGGGTGGGTCCTCTACTTTGTGGAGACAAACTTTAACCTTCCTGCCCCTCCCTTCAATCATTTTTCTGGAATCTGCAAAAAAAATCTAGCAGACACATGACCAGCCGCAACCAGGGTACTTTCTCGAGGGAGGAAGAGAGAGGACCCTGGGAACGAGGTTGTTATCTTTCATTCTTTTATTTCGAGGAATCTTTTATATAGGGTTGACCTCTAGATATCTCCTTTCGAGAGATATTTTGTAATTTTAATTTTCTATTCTTTTGAATAAAGTATTGTATTGTAACGATAATATGATGCCAGTTATCTTTCTTCTAGCCTGAAATCATGCCCTCTCCCTATATTCTCTACTTGTAAAAGAAAAAGAACGCCTGATCGCAGGTTATCTTTCTTCACGAGTGATGAGCCCCAAATCGACCTAAGAGTGAACCAGTATCTGAAGAATGCAGGAACCCTTCCGCATTCCCTCGAAGGTTGCGTGACCTAAGTGTCACGCTGCTATTACATCACAGAAATGTGTGCTTCCCAACAGCTTCTGCAAAATTCTTATCTTTGAGAAATTACTTGATAAATTGACTTCCTATTTTATTTCTTTTGGATCTACCTTTTTCTATTTTTCTAAATGTCGTCTCAGTAAGTGGCGATTGACGAACGCTAAATTATCATTTAACGACAAGTCACACAACGCAGTCACACCCTGGTTACCAGCTTTTCCCAAACGTGTTTTCGACCAATCAAATGTTACAGAATCATCATAAATAGCTCAGTTCCCGTCTCTTCTTTCTCTCTGGTTCTAGGCTGGTGGATAGCGAAAAGGGAAGGTTTTATTCAGCTGAAACTGAGACAAGATGGTGAATCTAGGAGACGTATTTCCCGACTTCCAAGTCGACACAAGTGACGAAAAAATGAAATTCCACGAATATATAGCAGATAGGTAAGTTGGGCAATGTACATTTCCCGTGTTAAACGTCTGCGTAAAAAATTAGCTGACATCATAGTTTGTACACGTGTGAATCGTGCACATTAAGGTAATTCCCCCGAAGTAAAAGTGACAATAGATTTTTGTTCAAACTTTGTCCACTGTATATTTACCATATGAGAACTTCAATTTTGAAATAAAAAAGGGGGGTGCCCATGCTTATTTACGAGCTATGAGGCATTGAAAATGCTCCATTTTGGCATTATTTGATGCTTATTGTAAGAACGTATTTCAAGTTATTGAAAAATCTTTGTGAACCTAACTCTCATGAGAACACGCATTAAACTACAGTCCATACACTATGTGGAAACAAATAAACATTTTAAGTTTAATTTAGACAGAAAGCTGAATCTGTTATTAAAAATGTGAACCAAATTTCTTGACATGGTCACCAAACTGCAAAAAGAAATGACCACGGTGTATCTGCTATTTTTCTTATTTATTTAATTTTCAGCAATAGAAATCAGATCAGTCTTTTCTTACACAAAGCTTATGATTAGTTGATTACAATGACTTGAAAAAAAGGTGGGGCCCCTGTGCTTGTTAGTGAGCTATAGCCATTTTTCAACTAACAGGGCTCAATTTCAAGGCAAATCCGCCGTGTTTTCAATGTGCGTGTGCACGAGTGGGCGCTAAATGATGCCAGAAATTATGTGCAGTAAGGATGCGTGATGCAAATGAGAGGAATCACCTTAAGTTGAGCTTATGCTTCTAAATACAGCTTGGTGTTCCGTTGATTTGTTTTTTAAGTTGGTAACCGAATGGAGGTTTTGGGCTTTTTTTTAATCGCAAGCATCTGTGACCTTCTAAGTCCTAGTGCGACAAGGTATGCTTATGGTAAACGAGATGCAATCGACAAAAAATCCTCTTGAAGGTAAAAGTCTACATTGGCAGCAAACTGCGACTCCACTTCTTGCAATCTGTTCCACATTATTTTTCTGCTCACTTCTTTCGCGTGATGTGGATAACGCTATTTGATTTGGGGTGGGGGGTACTCAGGTAAATGTTTGCTGGTTATGTGCCGCTGGTCTCTCAGAACGCCTACCCCATTATAGTCTATTCTGTGGCCAAATGTAGACCCCATCTTAGTCACTTTTGGGCAAATGACTTTTTTTTGTGATCCCAACTTAGTCACTTTCTGTTTATGCATCTACCTTGTAAAGACTTTTAAGTAGGTCATCCTAAAATGAATTGACTTGACACATTTGTTAAACTAAATGTAGAACACTTTACTTTTCACCTATAGTACAAACATTCTAGTACATTTACCCCCAAATCCTGAAAAACTCTATTGAAAATGCAACCCCATTATAGTCAGTCTAGTTGTGAAAATGTGACCCCATCCAGCGGTACATCCCCATTAGCCTATTTCTAGGAAGTGCCTCCCCAGGGTCCCTCTCACTGTTACCCACCTGCACTTGGACCTTCCACCTAATCCTATGATCCTAAAAAATTTAGTTTTCTGCACATGCCTAATCTAGGAAAGCTAATATTAAGCACCAGGAACAGAAGGGCACGATGAACTCCACCAGCAAACAGAGTTTGGGGCAGTTTTGGTTCTTTTTGGCTAGAATCTGGCCAGAAAACAGCTCGCCGAGCTTCAAAAGGTGTGTTTTGGCAAAATACTTCATAGTCAATGGGTTAAGCAATAACTAACCTCATCACCAACATTATTTATCTGTCTGATTCAGTGAGTAGTATCAAAGACAAAGCAAGTTTATTAGACAAAGCATTTGGCACGCTGGACAAGTGAAGACATTGGTTAGACTTTTTGGCTAGCTGGCTGAGTAAACACACAGGTTCGATTGATCGGAACGCTGTGAACACATGGGTTGGAATTCTGAACTAGTTGCAGCACGCTTCCGAAAAACACTTAATTCAACTATTCACAGTTCACTGAACACGAAAAACAATAGCAAATAAATAAACTGCAAGAAACAAGCATTCAGCAATATGTCAGTAGGACCTTACCTTTGTTCGCCAGCAGTGCAGTTATTTTCTGTCAGAATACTTCACCCTTCAACGTGATGTCTAGCCTGCATGGCAGGCGCTAGAAAGGGGAAGAGGAGGGGAAAGCCCCATCCCTTTCCCTTGCAAGCGCCTGCCACGCACACTACGTGATGTCATGTCAGAACTTGCCTGCGAGCCTGGTTTCTCCGTAGTGTGAGAATTCAGAATTATTTTATTACCAGTGAGCCTGCTCGCAGGCTTCATCAGAGCCCATGAAATCGTAGAATAAAAGGCTTGATAGTGTGGCATAAACTTTGGTTGCTAACAACAATGCAAAACATTTCAAACACTTCAAAATTTAAAATTTAGCCTAAACTCTTGCCTGCAAAAATACATTGTGTATTCCTAAGTTGGTGGGAAACAAGAGAACAAGAGAAGTCTGTCCTCCTTACATCAGATGCATTGTGCTTAAAACTTCCGAATTGCTTTACAGGTCAACCATTCATAACAATAGTAATACTGTAAAAAAGAAACAAAACAAAACAGACAAAGCTATAAAAAGAGTAACGAAAAAAAAAAAAAAAAAAAACTCACAGAAGCGGCCTTTTCAGCAGTTTGAACCATGTCTATCAAAATCAATTATCAAAACATATTGTTGATAAGTCGATACAACTCGATAAGTTAAATTTGTCAATCAAAATTGACAATCACAAGAAAATGCGTGATTGACTTTTCTTGATATCTGATTTTTGACAATTATTATTGAATTCAATCAACAATGACCGAATTTATTGACTATCAAAATTATCGGCATGGTACGCCCTGCAAATGTGGATGGGAAAAAGTTATGCTTTAGCTTTAAACAGCTGGCCTATCCTGAAGGTGGCTTATTTACATGTATAAATCCAGTGAATGCTGAGTATGGATTGAGACACACCCACATCAACTTATACTCTATTTCAGCAATTATCAGGACATATAAATTGTTTAAGGCTGCAGGGTATGTGGTCATACAAATGGATCTTCAACCTCATGGAAAGCATCCTAGGTCACATATGAAAACGCATCCAAATATTTTAAAGGAAACAAGACGCCTAGAGGCATTTATGCTGGATGCTTTAGTTGATATTACAGTAACACTTAAAGGGGCAGTGTCATACTATTTGGCAACTTTATGAAAAGCTAGAAGGTGTCTTTGCATCAACTGAATTCCAAAAATAATGGTCTAGTTTTGTCATTAAAGACTATTTGAAGGTACTGGAATTGTTTCTGCTCACCTGTTGCTATGGATGGCAAGGATTGAAATGGATTGAAACTTGAAAAAATTGGCCAATGTTTTCAAGTTTTGATGCTACTTCTTCAAAAATCCTCAAGAAATTTATTATAGTTAGCCCTCCCTGATAAAATTCATTTGATATCTTCATTGTAGATTTATAGAAGCATTTCGTTTATGAGTAAAGCCTCAAAGTAATGATTTTAGCACAGAATTGACCTAAAACAGCAAAATCCTTGTGACACTGCCCCTTTAATATGAATGGCTACGTACCCACAGTTGGAATGCAAAATGTAAACAAACAATCAGTATAGTATAAATTACAAACATCGTTTGATATGTTGACAAGTGAATGCAAGCACTGGTTCGATTTGTGTGAACTTCGGTTCAAACAATGGCACACTGGCTATCAAATTATTCACGGTTCAATAAACAGAACCAATGTAAAAAATATGTGACTGAGCAACTACAGAATATTATAAAATGCAATAAAGTTGACATACTGATTCAATTACACCTTGTTGGTTCGATCGGTGACCATCAAGTTACAGATCAAAACACAAAACCAAGAGTGCTTACCATTTGGATGGAAAACCCGGTAATTCTGGGAAGAATTCAAATGGAACGGTTCATCCCAGGGGAATGTTTCGGAAAAAAGCTACTGTATTTACCCATATATAATGCACACCCGTATATAATGAGCACCCTATTTTTCAAGACAATTTTCCCAATATAAAATAGCAGTATACCTATCTGTTAAATAATCACCATTTGGTCAGAGAAAATTCTCACCCGATCAAATGGCTGGAGTTATCTACTCACAAAAAACAAATACAAATTTTCTACCGGTTCAGGTTAAGTTATTGGTTTAAAAAAATTCTCATCTGTTCCAGTCAAAAAGTTTGTTTCTCTGATATTCAAAAAGCTTTCAGTCACTATTAGGTTGTTCTGACTTTGGTTAAGCTTGTGTTTTGTTTACCGGGATCACTAATTTGTTAATTACAAGAGGCAACTGAAACTTGTTTTATCTGATAAGAATAGCGTATTCCCAAGCATTGTGACGGCACAAAAGATTGATTTAGACACTCATTATAAGAATTCTCGTATGCTCAAAAGCTCAAAGAGTCCTAATGTGGTTGCTGTGTAAAAATTTTCGCTTTTATTCGCTGACACTTTGTTTTTACCGTATTTATTTGGTTATAAGGCGCATGGTTTTTTCAAAAAAAATCTGTCTTTGGGTGACGTGGCAAGTTAGTGCTAAAATTGGGGTGCGTCTTATAGCCAAGTATTTTTGTGCAACAAAACTTGAAGATCACAATTTGAGAAGAACTTACAGTTTTAACAACACAAGAAAAGGACATTAGTTGTTCATGGTCATTGCCGTTTATAGATCTGAAAAGAACTGGGGTATAGCTCTGAAAAGAGCTGTTGTAGTTGTTGTTGTTGTTCATCTTGTCTGCTAGTCTTCCTGCTCGCTGTCCATGTCGAAATTGTTCTCCAACTCGTCGTCTGCTTCATCAGCTCCAGCTCCTTCTTCCCACACAGCTTCATCCTCGGTGCCATCCAGAGCGTTCGAAATTCCACAGGACTTGAAGGTGTTGGCGACTAAATCAGCAGGTATCTCTTGCCAAGCTTTGTGGATCCACTGTAAAACAAGTTCCTTACTCAGCGCTCACTTTTTCCCCGACAGAGTGTAAGTAAATGGACCATTCACCATCCAAGCCTGATATTGGGAGCGCACCTTGTTCTTAAATGGCTTGTTAATACATTTGTCAAGGGGCTGCAATACTGGTGTAAGTCCGCCAGGGATGACAGCAACGTTGACATTTCTCCTGGCCAGAAGATCTTTTATGGCCTCTGTCAAGTGACCACGAAATGAATCCCAGACAAGTAGAGCTTTTTGCATTGGTCTGCGGTGTAGCAAAGATTGCGTCTAATCCACTTTATTCCTATGAATTAAATAAAGAATAGTGCTTTTAGAGACCTTTAGAACACTAAACGACTTCAAGAGAAAAGCAAACAAACGGAAATTTGCATATGTGCTTAACAGCACGTGCTCAGTTATATGATATCCATGACAACAATACAAGCATTCGAACCTTGTTTCGAATTCTGAGAATCGTGTTTGTCGCTCGCTCAAAAAGTTTCTCCTCTGAACAAACAGTGTGGAGATAAAACATACCTTCTTCGTCCATCCAGCCTTTAATTTCTTGTGCACTGAAATTTGCATCCTTGGTGGCGTGTTGATATTCAGCTGTCAAACACCTTTGAATATGACTTTTGGTGGGAGTTTTTCGCCGTTCGTTTTCACTGCCAGAGGAACCGTGAGTAACCTATGTATCCGGATGCTAAATAAAGGTCAACCAAATTAATGATCGTGGTGTGATATGTTCGATCAAGCATAACGCGGTGAGATGTAAAAATAATCAGCTCCTGTGAAATGCACCTCCGACGATTTTCAGTTGTCAAAAGTTTTTGAATCTGTGACAGCCTCTGCAAAATATACCTCATTTATTTTGTCTTCACTGTACTTTTGAGCTGCTGTACTTTTGAGTAAAATAATTTTACAAACTTTGGCTCACAAAATGTGCATTTCATGATATCTGGTTTTGTCTATATGCAAATTATTGGCATCTGCTCACAGAATATCCGGCCGGTTCATCATGGTTTTTTCAGCCAGTATATCGGGGGTAATTTAAAAGCAGCTGTGATAGTTTATTTGCTTGTTTATTATAACAATAGCATGGACAACAGCCTTTTGAAGTCTATTGTCTTTTGTATCCTTTGTTAACCACATGTGATGCAAATGAGGGGAGATTATAACAATAGCATGGACAACAGCCTTTTGAAGTCTATTGTCTTTTGTATCCTTTGTTAACCACATGTGATGCAAATGAGGGAAATGATCAACAAACAAAAGGTTCTGTGTATAATATGCAGTAAAAATTTTATTTTAAAAAAATCTTGGGAAAAAAGTATGCATTATACACGGGTAAATACGGTAAGCCTTTTGAGGTATTACCTTTTTCTTGCTTCTACCGGAATTCCTGGAAATTTCTGTACCATTTGTCCACAATTACCAGTGCAAGGCTCCTCATAGAGAAAAACCTTTGTTTTTTGTTGATACCCAGACCCCAGCCCAGTGGCATCCGAAACTTCGGATCAAATGATACGGTTCAATCTGTTCCGTTTCCTTGGTGCAAAATTAGTGCAGTGCCATTAATTAAAAAAAAAAGAGCACTCGCCTTCCACCAATGTGTCCCGGGTTCGATTCCTGGACTCGGCATCATAAGTGGGTTGAGTTTGTTGGTTCTCTACTCTGCTCCGAGAGGTTTTTCTCCGGGTAAGTACTCTGGTTTTCCCCTCTCCTCAAAAACCAACATTTCTCCCACGCGGCCCCACAAGCTTGCAGCTTTAAATTGTAACCGTGCATAAATAAAGTTTCTTTACCTTTACCTTTTTTTTACCACCCCACCTTGCTTCCATGCAAGTGCCCTAGTTTGGGTGTTAAACATATGAAAAGTTTCTTATGCTAAGAAAAATATGAGCACAGCTCAACTTGGTCTGGCTTACATCTGGGTGGTTTGTCCCACCTGATTACAGTTTAAAACATGCTGATCAATATGTTTTTCTGGTATACATCTAGCTTGTAGCCGGTCAGTCTTGATAAAAACCAAAAATGCACTGAAAATGGTGGTTTATTTGCCTGAAGACCCTTCAATTGCACTAAGTGGCACTTACAGTATGTGTTTTATTTTAGTTGGGCCATTCTCTTCTCTCATCCCGCTGACTACACCCCAGTGTGTACCACAGAGCTGGCACGAGTGGCTAATCTAATTTCAGAGTTTGAAAAGCGAGGCGTGAAACTTGCTGCTTTGTCCTGTAATGACGTTTCATCTCACAAAGGTTGGATCACAGATATTAAGGCTTATGGCAAGTATGACAAAGAGGGTTTTCCTTACCCAATCATTGCGGATGAAAAGCGAGAGCTGGCTGTCAAACTTGGAATGATTGACCCTGATGAGAAAGATGCCCAAGGATTACCTCTGACTGCTCGTGCTGTGAGTTTTGGTTAAGATTATTATTCCCCTATCAATTTTGTACTTTAATTACTCATTTTTACAGTGGATAAGACAAAATTCAGTTCTTCATTAATAAGGTTGATTGTAAGCTTAAGTCAGCCATTTATTTTGCCTGGTCAGTAACGTCACCATATCACATTTATTTACAGAATCACGCGGCCCATTGAAACATTTTGGCCGTAAGAAGTAGGGTACCCATGAGGCTTTGCACACCAACAAAGATGTGCCGCTGCTTTCGGTTTGTCTCTGACTCGAAAACATAATCCCCAAAAGGGAGTTGTAGATGTGACACAAATCTCCTTCGTTATCCGTTATAAGCCATAACAGGAGCTTGTACTTTGCAAAAACAAGCCATAACTGAAAAAGATATCGGCAAGTATTGCATGAACTTTACAAAACCTGTTTATGATCATCTGTTTTCCAGTGTTGTTCTGCTTCATTTTGCGTGATTGATGGCTTTGTTTCTACTTTTGATGTTCTACTTTTTTGTGTTTGCCTGAAAAGTGAAAAGAGGCAGTGAGTTTATATTGTTTATCAATAATTAAATCCCCATTCATCACTTGCTTTGGTTTGATTGACCGTAGCACGGCCAGTGTTGGATACATCTTTCTCGCATGAACCAGTGTTATGCAGACAAAAGCATTCTTCGAACACCAGTGTGCAAGAGTTGTTGTTACCAAAATTATGTTGTAGTATTTGAAGAAACAACATTGAATAAAGCAGCAAGTTTGTAAGATACTGTGGCTTTGTGAGGTTTCATGGTTTTCAAAAGTCATTGCATTTCAGTAGCAAGAGAAAAAGTTAGCATGTCGAAGCTATGAGTTGTCTGATTTTCCTGTCCGGTCAACTGTGGTCATAGAAGCATTTTAGCGAAAAGGACAAGTAAACCGTCAGTGTTTCATTGGCTTTATATAGTTTTTAAAGAAAATATGAAATGTTTATGTCCTAAATCGATTGAACTGATTACAGATTTATTTCACACTCATTTGCATTTATATTTCTAATGGCGATCCTTCACGTCTTCAATATTTAATCTGCAGTTCAAATATATGAATTTCACACATTCATTCTCAGAGTTTAAATCGGTATGGCCTTTAAAAAACATTACGATATCAATGTCTATTGCTTCTTGATGAATTAGCATTATGTTCTGGGTGCTAAATGACATTGATATACAGTAGAGAATTCAATGATTGACAGCTCTGCATGTGATCGACGTGTTTCAATGGGCACAATTCTGTAATGAGGTTTTGATGTGACACCCCTCTCCTATCTTGAACACAGGACTTAAGGGACTCTCCTATCTCGAACACTGGACTTAAGGGACTGGTGCCTGAGAAGATAAAATTTTAAAATTTGTATTTAACTTTGGGGAGTCAACCTGTAATGTTATCCCTGGTCACTGTAGCAATGTACGTGTGGTTACGAGTTTTACACTGCTGCACAGTCCACCATTGTCACACTGGGACCATTCAGATCCAAGCGCTGTTGCATCAAATTCTTTTAGAGGGGATATATCTGCCTTGTGCAGCCCTTTTTATTTTGATGGAAAGGTGAAACGTGATCAATCTGTTATGGATGAACAATAGACTTAAGTTACAATGCATACCTCTGCAGTGCTCGACATTCACTTTTGGGTCTGGTCTTCCACAGGACCAGTAGGGTTAAAAATTACTGGTCCATCAGCAAAAGTACTGGTCACTCTTATCATTTTTGTTTTGTTTTGAGTGTATGCCATTTGTGTCTGCAAGTTAATAAATGAAACTGCAATCAAATAAACGCAACCATAGTGTTTATTTACCATTACATAAGCAAAATAAGTGTATTACAGTATGATTTCACAGTTAGGCTGCAATATAGATGCATGTACATAATTGTAGCAGTACTATCACGACCATTGCTATCTAAGGCTTAGCTCATGGATCCTTTAAGCAAGGCCTTTGCATTCTTTGTGAGGTTTGGTTCCAATGCAAAAGTGCTCTTGCAGCTGTGAAGTCCTCAGGATTTGGACCATTGAGGCAAATGTCAACAATGCCAACATCAAGTGAGTTTCGATACTCTGACTTGAGTCTCCCCATACAAGAGAAGCCACTTTCACAGCAAGATGAGGATACTGCCATTGCCAGGCAAATCTCAACCACCATCAACACATGTGAGAGATCACATTCATCTGGATGCACCTGTGTGAACACTTCTACCCAGAACTCAGCCTGACTTAAGCTTGTTATATGTCTGTGATCACAAGAGTACAGTTTTAGAGATAGCCACTGATCCTTTGCTACTTCCAAGTCAAAAGCATTGCTTCTGAGGACTGTCTGAAATTGCTGGGCCACAGTAACCAATTCTTGTTCTCCGTACAAACCTAGATCAATTCTATCCCTTGGCCAAGACTTCTGATTACTGATAACAAGCTTTTAGTACTGGGGAACTGAAGTTTTCAAATCTTGAGGCCAGAAATTGCTTAGTATCACTGATGATTACTCCTTTGCTTTGTTCAAACATTCTGTCATCTGTGTTGTTTCTTGAAAGAGTGACCCCTTTAAACATGGTTCCATCCCCAACTTCTTCTTGAAAGGCAGCAAGATGTCTTCCTGATCGTCTTCGCATGTTCTCTAAGGCTTGGCTAGCTCGCTCTGTTTCAGCTTTCACCTGTGAAATAGAGATAGAATCCTTCTGAAAAATAGGCGAGATCCTTGATATTTCCTCTAGAATGTCCCACATCAAATGAAGGTGAAGCTGGAATTTGTAAGCCTTGAGCTTCCTTGCCAAGTTCCTTCCCCGGCCTTGCATTTCTGCCGAAGCATCTCTAGCTTCTGCTGTGTGCTCAAAGTGAGAAATGATTGTTGGAAGGTTCTTCTGCAACAGAGCAGCTAACGCATGCAGCAAATGGGGAACCCAGCGAGCTCCACTGGCCTTAGTTGGCTTTCCTACCTTGATTTCCATTGTCTCTGCCAGTTCTCTCAGTTCTCTCAGAGCCTTGGGGGAGTACTTGTAATGTTTCCAACAGCCATTTAAAAGTTCCTTGATGTTCATCATGGTTTCATTTGACTTCAAAGTGTCACTGGATGCCAGTTCTAAATTATGGGCTACACAGTGTAACCCGAGTGGTTACATGTGTGGCGATAGTCGTGGGCGATAAACTGAATCCAGACAATTGTAACGCACAACAGAAACAAACCGAATGATCTTTAATTGGTGTAACGTAAAGACCGCAGCTTAGTTGAACAATAGACTAGTAGTGAAGTTGACAATTGAAACCATAACTTGGAGAGCAAATAAAAGCGATTCGATGTGTAGCTTCGCGTGGCGATGAGACTTGTGATGAGCTTTGTTGTGGTTCGAACTAGAAAGCAAAACCAACCTAAATAAGCCGACGCCTGTAGATACGCTACTTAACCTAAGGGCACGTGGCATAGAAATGCGAAACTAAAGATAATTGTGCCACGTTAGATAATAAAACTGACTTATGGCTACAACACCAAGTAAATAAATTGACTTACTTTAGTCTGGCTCCTAGCGACTATGGGCAGCTTGATATTTAGCGGTGGAAAAGGTAGCGTGTAGCCAGCAAGTAGCGTTGTAACGATAAGATCTCTAAAAGAACAACGTAGCTTACATAATGAAATCCGATCGCTTAAACTATCATGCAAATGTGTACAGTCGCACAATAAGCAAATAATCAACGAGAAACAAGATACGAATCACGGCTAAATATAAACAAAACGAATTATTGTGTTACGAAAGTAACTGTAGAATTAGAACAGTCAGACATGAGGTCTCGTAACTCCTTCATGCAGCTTCAAGTAGCACTAGCTTGTCCACAGGACGCACCAGCACTGCTGACTTGGTCTTCAGTCTGACGTTTCTGACGAGGCCATCACTCTGGTTAGGAAATGCTTCGATCACTCTTCCAAGAGGCCAGGAACAGCGCGGTAGACTCTCGTCTAGAACCAGCACCACGTCGCCAACCGCAAAATTTCGCGAGGCTTTCTCCCATTTCTGTCTCTCTTGCAACGAAGGTAAATACTCTCGCATCCAGCGTTTCCAGAATACGTCGGCGAGGTACTGGACTTGCCGCCATCTGCGTCGAGAGTAGTTGTCGGTCTTCTGAAAATGGCCTGGGGGATGAGATGGTCCTGCCCGTAGCAACAATAGATGGTTTGGTGTGAGCGCCTCCGGGTCCCGAGGATCGTCCGATACCTTCGTGATTGGACGTCCATTTACAATGGCTTCAACTTCGCATAGCAGAGTTAGCAAGCCTTCATCGTCTAGGGGTTGTTCCTTAGCAAGTGAACCCACCACCTTCCTAACTGTGCGGATGCAGAATTCCCAGACGCCTCCATGATGGGATCCCGCAGGTAGGTTGAAGCTCCATTTGATGTTCCTCGCCAACAGAAAGTTGTGGATCTTATCTTGGTTCCACTCATGCACGGCTTCTCGCAGCTCCTTTTCGCCTCTGACAAAGTTGCCACCATTGTCGGACCTCATGTCTAGCGACTGTCCTCTCCTTGCGATGAAACGCCTGAGGGCATTGATGAAGGAATCAGTGTCGAGGGTATGAGCTACCTCGATGTGAATAGCACGGATAGAAAGGCAAGTGAAGAGCACCCCATATCTCTTGACAACAGATCTTCCTCTGCGCACGTTAAGTGGCCCAAAGCAATCTACTCCTACATGACTGAACGGAGGCTCCGATGGGTTCACACGGTCTTCCGGCAAACTAGCCATCTTCTGTTTACCCACAGCTGCGTGTCCTCTGCAGTCGAAGCAGGAACCCAAGATGCGACGGAGGATTGTTCGTGCCTTAATGATCCAGTTTCTTTCACGAACAAGAGATAAGGTGTGCTCTAACCCAGAGTGACCACTGGTTAGGTGATGATGCTGAATGACGAGGTCCGAGATGTAATGGTTCTTTGGGAGGATCACAGGATGTTTGGCTTGAGCTTGTATCGGTGACCTTTGTAGCCGGTTGCCAACGCAGATAATTCTATCCACTAGCATGGGATCCAGCCTTAAAATGCTGCTCGATTTCTTCAGTTCCTTTCGGGGGCATCTCAATGACAGCGGTTCTTCCTCAAAGGCTTCACTTTGGACAAGTTCAATTATCGCCTGCTCGGCTTGGCGCAATTCTTCTACACTTATGGGGTGAATCTTCGTTTCGGATACTGAGGGCTCTTTCTCCGTCCTCCTGGCAGCTAGATCGCGAAGATTCCTTTTAAGGCGGAGCATCCATGCAACAAACCTTTTCAGTTCTATCCATGATGAGAACATCTTGAAGATTTCTGCTAAATCAACACTTTTAGCTGCGGCTTGAGCACCATTGGTCGCGAAACTTGCCTTCACTTCTTCGTCAGCAACCTCCTTCGGGTCATTGGGAGCGATTAAGGTCTTTGGCCAGGCTTCTTCATCCATCCAGAAGTCTGGTCCCATCGTCCATCGATTGTCTTGGATGATAGCATTGGCTGACAGGTCTCTCGGGGCATCATCTGCTGGATTAGATTTCGTGTTGACGTATTTCCACTGTGTGGGGGACGATTGTTCTCGAATTGCCGCCACTCGATTAGACACGGAGGTCTTGTATCTTCGGTCATCGTTGGCCAAATATCGCAGGACGCAGGTGCTGTCAGTCCAGAAGAAAGAGTCGTGGATAGCAATATCCAGCTCTTGTCGCATCATCTGGTTGAGCCTCGTAGAGAGCACAGCAGCGGACAACTCCATCCTTGGAATTCTAAGTGGTTTTATAGGTGCAAGACGAGATTTTCCCATAAGAAAGGAGCACCGAATCTTGCCTCGGGAGTCTACGAGCCTCAGGTAAGAAACAGAGCCATATGCGACTTGTGAAGCGTCGGAGAAGTGATGTAACTGGCAGGAGACAATGTCGGCAAAGTTGGATAGCTTGAAGCACCTTTCAACTGAGAATTGCTCCAGTTTCAGTAGCTCCTCCAGCCAGCTCATCCATCGCTGTAAATCTTTCTCAGGAATCCGGTCATCCCAGCTAAGGTTTTTCTGGCAAAGGTCTTGAAGTAAGATCTTGACCTGGAGGACGAAGGGTGCCACGAATCCAAGCGGGTCGTAGACAGAACTAACTACGGAGAGGATCCCTCTTCTGGTAGGTGGTCTGTCTTTGACGACAATGCTGAAGCGAAAGGTATCTGATGCCACATGCCATTTCACGCCGAGAGCTCGTTCAATGAGGGTCTGATCGAAGTCCAGATCTTTGACTGAATTTGCTCGCTCTGACTCGGGAATTGACTCGATCACCTTGCGGGAGTTAGAAAGCCATTTCGTTAGGCGAAAGCCGCCTTTTTCCAGAAGACTTGTCAGGTCTTTTGCAAGGGAAATAGCGCCTTCTTCGGATGCAACTGATTTTAGACAGTCGTCCACGTAAAAATTACGCTTCACAGTGTAAATCGCCTCGGGTGAAAATTCCTTTTGGTTATCGTCGGCCGTTTTCCGGAGTGCGAAGTTAGCGCAGCTTGGCGAGGATACTCCTCCAAATAGGTGCACTTTCATCTTGTATTCTTGAGGCTGCAACGTAAGATCCCCGTTCGGCCACCAGAGGAACCGCAATGCATCGCTGTCATCTGGCCTTACTTGTACTTGGTGAAACATCGCTTCGATGTCCGACATAATGGCAATGGGTTCTTGTCGAAAGCGGGTTAAGACTCGGACGAGTGAGTTCGTGAGGTCCGGCCCCTGTAGCCGCTAATCATTGAGAGACCGTCCCCGATACTTTGCGGAGCAGTCGAAGACCGCACGGACCTTTCCGGGCTTTGCAGAGTGGACGACTCCGTGGTTAGGAAGGTACCACGTCTTACCTGAAGTGAGCGTTGCCGAAGCTGGTGTGGCGTACCCCTTTTCTAGCAGATCGTCAATGCATTCTTTGTACTTGACCAGTAGATCTGGATCCAGCAGAAGGCGTTTCTTTAAGGATCTGAGTCGATGTTCGGCGACTATCTTGTTTTCTACATATGGGGTCTCTTCTTTCCACGGCAAAGCGATCTCGTAGTGCCCTTTCTTTAGGACTGCTGTCTCTGACATGATCTCTAAGGCTCGCTTATCGTTTGATGACATGGAAGAGTTGTTGCTGTATACGGAATCGTTAAATTCCATATTGCAATAGCTTCGGAACTGTTCGGTAAGTTCAGCATCGGCTCTGATGAAGTTCGCGGTAGCGGGGGTAGAAGCTTGAGCTCTTCCAAGTGGCCCGTTGACCACCCAACCAAGGATGGTCTTCGATGCGTACGGCCCGCCATTGCTGAGTCGTACTTCTTTTGGTTCAAGCACTTCAGGAACGTCGCTTCCAATTAACAGCCCGACGTTGGAGTCGATCTTGGGAGTCTACTCCACTGAGGTGAGGCCACCGATCAATGTCGTCTTGCTGAGCTCCGTTCTTTTCTGATACTGGTAGCTTTGGTCTTGTAAACACACACGGCAGTTCGAATAAGTTTTCCTCCTCAAGATCCGTGACATGTAGCCTAAAGATTTGTGAGGCACTTCTGCTGTCTTCTCTATCCATGGTTTAGGTTTAACAACGTTGGACGTCCTGAAAGACCAAGTTGGTTGGCTAGATCTTCTGAGCAAACTGAAACGTTGGACCCATTGTCCAGGAAGGCGTCAGTTTCTACGATAAGGTCACTGCCGGGTGCTTTCACTTTAACTGGAACTATTGCCAAACTTGTGCCGGATAAATGATCGTCATTTCTTCCTTTTAATATAGCCATTAAAAACGGGTTGTCCTTTTTCTTGATTGCGTGTTTGATCTTGAGGTCCGGAGATTGGCAAGTTACTGACGCCACCCACGGGAGCTGAAAGTTGGCTTTTAGGATGAAGGTAGCTTAAGTGCTTTCCATTACACCCGGTAACACGGCAGAATCCTTTCTTAGGACAAGAATTGGCTGAATGGCCAGCGACTAGGCAGTTGGAGCACAAGCCTCTCGAGGTAACTAGTTGCCACCTAGCAGCTAAAGACTTCTCCTTGAAGTTACTGCACTGTGATAGCCAGTGATCAGACTTGCACAGAGGACACTTGCGGTTTGCTTGGTTATTTCGTTCGTCATTTCCGTTGCGGTTATGGCTCGTGCCCGCATTTGTAGCAAAAGAGGATCTGCTGACTGGTTGTGGTCTACGTCTTGCTCCAAAACCTCCGTGAGACTGCGGTGCTTGACTGGATATGTCGCCGAATATAGCATGAGTAGCTGCTCTGGCTTTAGCACTGACAAAGTCGCTTAGATCTGCGATGGTGATCTCACGGTCCTGGGTTTCTGTTATGTTGTCAGCTATGTTACGCCACTTCTGCCTCAGCCCAAACGGTAGCCTTTGGACGATGGTTCTGAGTATATCCGGATTTTCCAGCTTGTTCAGGTAACCGATTTCAGTCAGAGAGTTTTTGCAACCAGCCAGTGCGATAGAAAACTTTTGCAATGCCTCGCCATCTTCAGCCTTACTCGCCGGTCCGCTCGTTAACTTCCTCACCTAAGCACTTGCTATTTTGTAGCTTGACACATATGCTTTATGCAAGAGTTTGCGTGCTGTCCGATAGCCAGAGTCTTCTCCCATCGACAGGCAGCTCTTTACCAGCTCTTGGACTTCACCAGACGTGTACTGTACCAAATAGTAGAGTCGAGCACTCTCACTAGCAGTTTTCTTGTGGATCAAATTCTCGAACGCGCGAATAAATGTCCAGTATTCAACGGGGTTTCCACCGAAAACAGGAACGTTTGGCTGGGGTAGGATCAACGCAAGCGTGCTCTCTTGTTGTCGCTGGATCAGTGCCTGAGGTTGTTGGTTCTGGAACTACTGGGCGTCCAACAATCGCTGCACTACTACGTCACCAAAGGCAGCGCTCTGGGCGGGCTCGTAAGACTCTGATTTAACCGTAGTTGGTGAGATCGGGGAATGTTTAACGGCAGCTGGATTAGAGCTTGGCGCGGCGACGGCGTTCGCCTCCGATTTCGGAAATTCCCTAGCAGCAGGCACTCTTTGTGGGCCTGTGATATATCCTTCTGAGGTCGCTGGAACTCCAAGTTCCTCTCTACGGACGTCGATGATTTGTGCTGCATCTGTAGCGGATTCTTGCGGAGCTTTAGCACTAGGTTTCTCATCGCCGTGTTGCGCTCTTAATGACTCTCCAATATCATTTTCAACTTGAGCGTAAGCGAGTTCTTCGGCTGTGGCGTTAGCTATCTCCGTTTGCAGCTCTAAGCTTTCTTTTTCATTTCGAGTGCAAGCTCTTCCTTCTTTATAGCCTGCCAATTCTCCAATTCCCTAGCTTCCACTTCTAGCATCGCTTTCTTTGCAGCGGCCTTTGCGCGCGCAGATTGAACAGAACTCGCGGCTGATCCCTTAGAACGAACAGGGCTGGGCTTGGAACGACGGGAATACCTCGAGCCGGCGATACCTATCGAGTCGGCTGGCGTAACATCATCGTTTACTTCGTGTCTCTCCAAGGGGGGCGTTGGACTTCGTGCGATTAGAACCGACGATCCAGAATGAAATCTCTCACACAAACCGGTCGTTAGCTTGTTCTACCGACTTAAAGTATTCATTCGACTCGTCAATGTCGCATTCTTCCACCAATCGATCGTGGTACTCAACGTGAACTCTTGTGAAATCTTGAAATACTCAATGAAGGTGATCAAGTTTCTCCTTTACTAGCAACGCATTTGACGGATCAATCATTAATTGTCTTATCTCCTCCTGTGCGCTGGTAACAATCCCCTTTTTAGAGCCTCTTGTTTGCTTCAACTTACGCAGACTTTCTGCATCGATGTCTTCCCAATCGAGAGTGAGATTTCTTTGCTTCACTCTGGAGCTCTGCTCGATCAAATCGTGGCCACCCTCGGCCATAGTTTATTATTCTGAGCGCAGCACGTACGTCGCAACGTGACCAAATTGTTACATAACTCAAGGACGACAAACAGTTGCCAGATCGCAGTCCTTCAGATCGCAAATTCGAAATCGAGAGAATCGAGAAAATTTGAAGCCTTAAATTCGAACGAAAATGTAACCCGAGTGGTTACATGTGTGGCGATAGTCGTGGGCGATAAACTGAATCCAGACAATTGTAACGCACAACAGAAACAAACCGAATGATCTTTAATTGGTGTAACGTAAAGACCGCAGCTTAGTTGAACAATAGACTAGTAGTGAAGTTGACAATTGAAACCATAACTTGGAGAGCAAATAAAAGCGATTCGATGTGTAGCTTCGCGTGGCGATGAGACTTGTGATGAGCTTTGTTGTGGTTCGAACTAGAAAGCAAAAACAACCTAAATAAGCCGACGCCTGTAGATACGCTACTTAACCTAAGGGCACGTGGCATAGAAATGCGAAACTAAAGATAATTGTGCCACGTTAGATAATAAAACTGACTTATGGCTACAACACCAAGTAAATAAATTGACTTACTTTAGTCTGGCTCCTAGCGACTATGGGCAGCTCACAGGCTTCCCAAGCTCAACAATGGTGACGCGTAAACATGTTGTGTTACTGACTGTAATAAAAAGTTTTAATTTGTACGGGAAACAAACAGGAAATATCACACTTTCTTAATAAAATCAACTTACCTCGATTCAATTCTGTACTCTTTACTGTCTGGTAGTTTTTAGGCTGGTTTTTAGCGATTTTAGCCGGATTTTCGCCGTTCGGGTTTCCTAACGATAATAAATATGCATGGCTGTCCATTTGGAAATTATTCGTTCCAATCCTCGGGGAGTATTGCATATTTTTGCTCTTCTCTGCAAAACTCGCAGAACATTTTGTTTTCCTTTCCGTCAAACCTCAGCCATTTGTATTTATCCTTCCATGACTCCTGGAACTTACGTGTTTTTTTGGCCGGAGCAGGTGTTTCAGAAGTTGTGTTAATTTCTTTATCATCTGATGATTGCTTTCCTCTAAAGAAAGAGTACATTGAGCCTTGCACTTATTTCTGTTTCGACGTACTTTGGCTTACATTTTCATAGACCCTTTTCATAATGGCGCCCGACAAATTATTCTTTTATTCTTATGATAATGAGCCCTACTAGCCTCGTCAGCATGTGCAAAATTCAATAGCATTTTTTCATTAAAGTGAGGTTAGTAGGGCTAATTAACACATATACAAAAGAATAATTAAAATCGTCCGCCATTATGAAAAAGGTCTATTCACCAAATGAAAATAGATAAAATCACAATCAGACGTTCGAAATGAAAAGCCGCCATATTGTATCCCACAGTACATTTTGTTTCAAGTAGAACCCAGACTTTTATTCGGCAAGAGAATGCCTAGCACTTTTTGCCTGTTCGTAACGTTTGCCCATGGCAATTCTTCGTTTGTTTCAAGGCACTTCCTGGTACAATACAGAACAAATTACATGTATTTCTCAGAGAGTGATACCTTAACTCGTCCAAAGGACTAGTGGGAAAGACAACTACTCTTTTACGGAATTTTTTACTCGTCTTGGACGAGTGGACGACCGTTAAGTTCGAGCACTGACTCTGTATTAAAACATACATTTGTTTTTAGTTTTTATGACATACACACATATACATCAGTTGTAGATGAGTTATGGTTTTAATAGTTACCTATGGAATATCACGTTATGATACTATTGTTTATAGGTGTTTATCATTGGACCAGACAAGAGGCTGAAGTTGTCACTGCTTTACCCAGCCACTACCGGACGTAACTTTGAGTGAGTCAAACAATTATTTTTGGTTGGGAGTCCTGTGGTATATCTGTGGTATCCCACACTAATGTTATTGGGTTGTAAGACTGTTAATGCTAAATAAATGAGTTGCAAAGTTTGCAATTTAAATGTGGACAGTGTATCCCACTCATGTACCCTCCCTTTGGGTACAAATTTTGAGGTGTTGGTAATTAACATTGAATAAAACAAAATAAATTAAATTAATTAGGTTTCTTTGTAAGAAGTATGTTTTATAGAACAGGGAGTGCTGCAGTGTACATTAGTTGGGGATAAAATTCTGATGAAAAACTTTCATAACTAAGTTAAGTACGATCGTCCAGGTGAGTGTAGTCCTGAGAGGGACTTTTTCTGGTGACATTGAGTGACGCTTAGACAACCTGAATGGAAGTCATCAGAGTCAAGTGATTTGTGTAATGTCAGTAGATTGCATAAATACTCTTTTCATTGATCTGATTGGTCAACAAAGTCGTGATGTTATTGGTCGTCTGTCGGTTAATCCATGTTTTATTGGCTGTGAAGACTGTAAACCGTGATTGGTAGGTGTATTGTCTCTGTCACAGATGGCATTTCACAGGATAACACACGCCATATTGACTTCTTTGTAGATAGAATAACACACTTTCTGTTCATGTCAGAAGCAGTAAACAAGTTCTTGATCAGGCTTCGTTGTATTGCACCTACAAAATTTTCAAAAAACATTGCATTTACTTCCAAAAAGGATTGCGTTTAAACTTACCAAGTAGAGCAGACCTGACGAGGAGCTGACAGTGCAGATGAACTGCACCTGGAAGAAAAAACATGCACATGCACTTTGCCCATGGAGTCTATGACGTATTTCCGGTACCTGAACCAACCTAAAAGTCGAGATTCTTTCTGCTAAATGCTTGTGCCCAGGCTTGTCGCGTTCAGTTTAGGTTGCATTCTCCTGACGTCGAACGCAATTATTGATTTTCATTTTGTTGTATTTGTAGTGAAATATTGCGTGTGGTAGATTCTCTGCAATTGACTGCCAAAAGGAAAGTTGCCACCCCTGCAGACTGGAAAGTAAGTGCCATTCTCAAGAAGATGAATCTCGTTCTCAGGGAGTCACAGCTTATGTTTTAAGTGATTCCCCCCCCCCCCCCCCCCGAACCCCCTGCCCCTTGCAAGCAACAAAGCCACAACAGTCACTGTGGGTAGACAGAAGAGTCTATGATGAACTGGCATTTACCACCACTACTACCACTCTACTACTACTACTACTACTACTACTACTACTACTACTACTACTACTACTACTACTACTACTACTACTACTACTACTACTACTACCACTACTACCACTACTACCACTACTACCACTACTACCACTACTACTACTTCTGCTACTACTACTTCCACCACCACCACTACCACTACTACTATCACTGCCACCACCGCCACCACATTGGTGGGAGGCGAGTGCTGTCACCACTATGCCATCTACTGTGCATGTAGATTAAGCCAGGAACAAAACATTCTTTGTTCCTTGCCTCCATCCCTCCAGATTTAATTAACATGGTTTCTCCTACACGCTGGTACTGCATTGATTACTTACATGTCCACTTGAGTAAATATGTTTTGAAAGAAAAAAGTAACCATGATTCTGATAAAATAGAAAACAGGGCATTAATTCTTAGGTTATAGGAGCATTGTTCATATATAATGGGATGATGATTGTTGACACTTTTATTTAGGTTAGTTGGTCACCGTAAAGAACTTCAAGTCTTATATTTTGCGCTGGTTTTTAAATGCACTTTGTGACGACCAAACAATCCTTAACTTCTAGTTTTGTGTCGACTGATGTTTAACTCTTTAAACATCAGCACTTGAATCTCTTTAAGATGGCCAATTTACTTTTATAAACTCAGTTGTTTATACTAAACATTCTTGTACACATCCAGACTAACGCAGCAATCCAATTTCTTTAGAAAATAAACCCTTGAACTATTTTCTTTTTCATTTTTGAACCTGGGTTTCTTGTTGTGTTCTTTCTGTCTTTTATTATTGATTTTTGTATTAAATTTTGAATTGGTTTTGTCTTTGCAGAAGGGTGGAGACTGTATGGTGCTCCCCACAGTCAAAACAGAAGACATCCCTAAACTGTTCCCCAAGGGAATGACAGTCGAAGAAGTGCCCTCTGGCAAAAGTTACATGCGCTTCACTCCCGATCCAGAACCTGAGGAAAAGTAACCTGCGGACACTACAACCCAAGGGAAAGGCAACTGGCTATTTCTGGATTCTCACTGTTGGAAAATGGCTGTAGTATAATTGGGTCTAGTAATGCTAGAATACAAATACATAGACGCGCAAGGAGCCTCGTTCGTTTATATGCAAAACCTAGCTAACACCATGTAATGCACTAGGAACTGAATAAAAGATATTTTCACTTAATTTACTGTCTTTTCTTTTGAATTGACCGTGAATGTTATGATGTCAATGACATATGTTGAGGTTTGAGTTGCTGGGTTTTAGGGCTATTTCAATTATCGTTGTCGGAGGACTTACCCTACGAGCCCGTATGGCGATCTTGATAATCTGACTTTAAATGTTTCAAACTGATTACTGAGCTTGACTCACCCCTACAGACAAAATACCACGTGGGTAAATGTTTGAGTGTTTCCTTCCATCCTTTTGTGCTAACAACGCGAAAATGTGACCGAATGGTAAAGATTTACCTTGTCCACGTTCGTCTTGTCGCTTAAGCTCGACGCGCTAAGATCCGACGTTAATTGAAATAGATGCATGTAAACGGCATGAAGAAAGGTACATTTTTGGAGGGCATTAACTTGTCCAAACTTTTGACGGGGAATGTTGCATACCAACATGTGTATCAGTTATATCGTTTTATATGAAAGGCTTAAGACTTGCTGTTGGCCTCCTTTCATGAGATAATGAAGAAAACTTTGTGGTAATTCCAATCCAGTCGTCATTTACATTTATGGTTCAGTTTTTTTTATAAACAATATTTATTACGACATTTGCTCTAAGAGCGCAAAGGCTCATCTAGAGATCGTATGGTTCAGTTGATAACGTCTCGTGGCATCGCATCAACTTACAAAATAGCATGATAAAAAGCTAGACGACACATCATGTGTCGGATACCTTAAAAGCATATACAGCGGAACCCCGCTCTAAGGACATCCGCTTATAAAGGACAGTTTTCTTTGTTCCGACAATTAAAAAGGTCGTATTTTTTCTTTTATTGCGGACACCCGGCTAATGCGGATACTTGGTGTCCGTACTAACGTGGTCTAACTATTTCACTTTCACTGATCGAGTTGATTTTTATATTAATATGGTTCTTTGGTTTGGGTAAAATACTTGCAGTGCTTGTTATCGTGCTTTCCAAGTTGGTCTTAACTGTTGAATCGTCATCTACCAGAAAAGGGAACATAAAAGACCCTCTGTGTGAGGCTTTTATGCCTAGAAATCCGTCTAATCAAGGGTATTGTGCAGTACTGTCCTAATGTTCTGTTTATGATGCTACACTAGAAGACTGATGAAGTCTGGATGACATTTCAACACTTCTAGTGGCAGTTATCGAGGAGTTTTGTTTTGTCCAGCTTTTGAGTCCTAAAGCTAGCAGACCACACTACGAGTCAAGACATCAAATGCTAATGTCACTATTTTTGGCAATGTGCGTTGTCCAGACTTCCCCGTGCCCCGGCATTTGAGTAATGCATTGCCTTCTTTTACCTGTTGTACAGTAGTTCCTTGGGATGGCTGTCATCCCGTCGTACCAGGGGGAGTACCAAATTTCTGAGTTGTTGAGTGGATTGAATGGAGCAAATTTGTGGGTATCACAAGCCTTGTTAGGCAATGCTACTTGGATTCAGTTTCTCTTTTTTCAGTGGAAAATGCCAGTTTTCTGCGGCAATAATGAGGAAACATCACGGTGTTGTTGGTACTTTTACCGAGCTCTGGCCCTTTCTGAGATTATTTATCAGTAGTGCATGGATGAGAGTAGTAGTAATTGGAGTTTTTGGTGGTGATGATGTGCTTTCCAGTTCCGCAAATCCTGACTCTATTGTCAGACCAAAATACGCTACTTCACACCTTGCCTGTATAGCTGGTACTTTTTTTCAAACCTGTCTTTAGATCCGCTAAAATTGCCCCACTGGCTTTGATCGGTAGTCAGTGGCTTCAATGCTGAAGTCAACAAAACTGAGTAAAATTCGGTTGGAATGATATTTTAATCGCTCACCCATTCTCCTTTTAGCTTCCGCAATAAAAAAGACAAACACATTTACACGCTCCCAAGGATGCGTTTCTTTAAAAACTATACCTAATTTCAGACGATGATGCTCAAATTCTAAACCTGGGTTCAGACCGAAACGACTCCAAACCATACTCTTTGGGGGCACAATCCTTACATATGGGAGTGCTCGACTAACACTTCTAAAATACTATAGTTACAAAATTCAAGCTGCGTTCTAAAATACTGCTAAAATACTAGTGATAAACTTCAAAGCCTAACTATCTAAAACTACAATAACTTAGGTAAACTGCTTTACATGAGAGCCGTGTTTAATTAAGCAGTTACATCAAAAGAAGCTGCTGCAGGCGGCTTGGAAAGATTCTAGAGATCCTGCCTGCCGCAAGTGAGTTGGTAAACTGTTCTACAACACCGCACCACTATATCTGAAACTGTTCTTAAGAAAGTTGGTGCGGGGCCCCGGGGGGGCATCCCGGGGGTGCGGGGAAGGGGAACAGCAAGTTTATCTTCAGTGTTGCGCAGAGAATAGCTAGAGATAGTGTTACGCTCGACAAATCTAGATCGAAGATAATCAGGAGCGAGCCCATTTAGAGATTTATACACCATGTAAGCAGTTTTTGGATCTGGCGCTGAGATTCAAGCTTTCTCTCCAATTAAACACTTGAAAAAAATATTCAGTACTGGTGTCAAAAGCGGCGGAGGTCAGAACTCTAGCAGCACGGTTTTGTAGCTTTTGGATTTTGTTGGCAAGAGTTTTATTACAGTTACCCCAAACAACGTTACAGTAATCGAAATGAGGTTTCACCAGTGACTTGTAAATAAATAACAGCGTTCTGCAAGGCCGACAAAAGGCCGACAAAAGGCCGAATGCGTTTCAGGGCCCCAATACCAGAAGCAATCTTCTTAGACAGATTCTCAACTGATGTGAACATTCCAAGATAGATTTTCGTCGAAAATACCAAGAGATTTGGTGCTGGGCACCTGGTTTATTGGGGCTCCGTCAAGTTTTAGAGAAGAGGATGGGCAAGCGATCCCAGTCTTTGCCGAGAACCAATTAACATGAAGTCAATTTTAGATTTATTTAGTGTAAGCTTATTAGCAATAAGCCGCTTACTGACGCTTATTGAGATTAAGATTATTGAGATTAAGTTCAATCCTGTCAACACTATTACCTGCAAGCGTCAAGTGGGTGTCATCGGCATACATTTGGGGCTTTGAGTGCAAGAGACAATTCGGTGGGGAAGAGGTGCTCCGCAGTTTGTGGCGCTTTGTTTGTTTGTTTGTTTTTTTTTTATCGAAAACCTTATTATGTTGGAGTTCCGCAAAGAAAAAAAATTAGTATCAATCTGTGATTGTACTGCTAGAAGAACAGATTCATATTTCGTGTTTGTAGTTCACAGTCTGCAAGAGTGAGAATTTTCTTATGGGCAGTCAGCTGCAGAGAATTGAGCACACGCAAAGTCGCTTGGTGCATTTACAGCCTCTTGGTGCAGATAAAATCTAGCTATCTCGAGTTTGGTACATGCTGAACAGTTGCTAATCCGTCTACAAATACGACTACTGACACATCTTCATGAAGCATAAGGGCTTTTATTGATAAAATGGTGTTACACACTGAGTTGCCAGGAAAATTGCTCCACGCATAAAGGCAGAACATTAAACGGTGAATAATGAGGGTCGAACCGTGGATAGGGGAGTGATCGCTCACTTTCACTTGGGATGCGGGACGTAACGCATGTAGCCTTTTCCAGAGGGCATTTCCCTGACCTCCACACGGACTTCGGGGAAAAGTTTGGGAATGTCTTCGTCTTTGACTGTGGGAAGGACCATGCACTTCTTGCCAGGCTACAGAGATGTAAAGCAATGCTTCAATGTCTATGAAGTTAACAACTGAGCTCGTTTTTGAGTTATTGTCGCTTAAAGCTAAAATTAGCTGTCTTATTGACAGGTTTAAGTGTTGCTATGGTAACTTATTATGCCGAGAAATGTCTCATAATTTTTTCACCAATGATTAGACATTTCTTTGATACCACTATAAAGGTACTAATGTGAGCCACCTTTATATTTTCTCTCTGGGTTTGCAAAAATTGTAAGCCATCACACTGTAGTCTGAACTCTCGTAAGCGACCACCTCCCGTAAGCGACCATCTCCCGTAAGCGACCACCTCCCGTAAGCGACCGCCTATGCTTGGCATTTTGAGTGGTCGCTTACTGAGGTTCGACTGTAGGTATTCTTTTGACAAACTCTCTTATTACTAACCCGGAATAAACAGAATAGTCCCAAATAGTCCAGAATAGTCCTTTTACTATAGCATTCTGGCTTTGATTGCCACAAGGGTCAGGTGTTAAAGTTTTTAATTTGGTATAACGTATTCCTGTCCCCCCAAAGAAAGACAGGTGATCGCATAGGCTATAGCATGAAGGATAACCTATGTTCAGAAAAGGCTTTATTCCAAATTGTCGCCATAATGCGTTAAAAGGAGGAGTTTTGTTTTGCATCACCATGTTTATGTTATGGTTCAATGTTATCCTTGGTTTCATTTTTTTCTCCCTTTGTTTTAAACAAATTATCAATCATAACCATACCCAAAAGCAATGTATGTCTACCGCCTGTCTTGCAATTGTCTATTTTCAGTTTGTAGAATCGTACTTACTTCCCAGTCTGCAGGGGTGGCAACTTTCTTGTTGGCAGTCAGTTGCAGAGAATCTACCACACGCAAAAGTTCGCTGGAAAGAAACAAACGCAACCTGTTGTATAACTGCCTAGACGAGGTTTGAGGAGTTCATTATTAAACTAATTTATTGTAATCCTCAATATAATCAGCAAAAGTTAGTAGTACATACAGTTCAAGTTCAGTTTAACAACATGATGACGCGGGTGGGTTACCGTTGCCATCGGTACCGTATTTACTTGATTAATCGCCGCCCTCGAATAAGTGTCGCATTCCATTCGGAAATTTATTTTTTTGATTACAAGGTTTTTCAGTTCGTTTAGCTCTCGCTCCAGGATTTTCACAACGCGCAGGAGGTAACGTCGAGTTGGCATATCCATCGATGCAGCTCTTGGACTCGATTCACGACAGTGAAATCAAGCCAGTGCAAAGCGCAAGCCCAATTTTCCCACCAAAAGGAGACAGTGCATGGCATTTTGAGCGTGTTTCTGTTTTACTGATTTGTTATCATTTTTTTAGAAATATGATTATTAAATAAGCGCCGCATCTGAGTTGCGAAAAATTTAATAAACGCGCGGCGCTTAATCGAGAATCGAGTAAATACGGTAAATCTGATATGTATTCTGGTTGAATTGCGTATGCTTAATTTTCACCACTTTTTCCGGCATGCTTTGTGCCATGTTGGAGCTCCTTTTTTCTCCTGGTTATTACAAAAAAAAAACCAGCTTCTTTAACGGAGCTTTCTAGAGCCGCTCGTTTCTTCAATATTGCCTTGTGAGAGGGGAGACACTGGTCAGTTCTGGGTTAAAATTCCCTCGAATACGATCGTACAAATTAATTAATGGCTGGACTTGTATAAAACATCAACCGCGGTAAAGCACTGACTCACTGTAAATTCCGTCCACAAGAAGCCGGGTAAAGACAAGACAGCTTAAGCTTTTTGTCTGGTCCAATAACGAAGACCTTAATAGAGAAAGAAAACACATGATGTGCTAAAATAAAGTTTTGATAAAGAAAATATTCAAAGAAGTAGGGTGGAGACTAAACGATAAGTCACTAAAGAGTCCTCCTGGGTTTGGGCTCATCTTTGAAATTTTGGAAAATGGAAATGATTATATTGAAACGTCTATAATAGTGCAAAAAGTAAGACTTTTTAAATGGCAAAAAATCCCTGTACTTCATTCTTCCTTTACTCAAACTTGTACTATAATCTTTTTTCTCGTATTTCCTTACTTCTTATTAGAGCGGTTTTCAATTGAGTGTCGAAAGTAATTATGGTTTTGCTTTGATTTTGCATTGCTTCATTCTTTGATTGGCCAGGAAAACTCGCGCCACTTTCTCAACCAATGAGAAACAAAACCAAAACCAATCGTCACTTGCACGCGCGCATTTTCCCGCGCTTTACGCCGGTTACATGAAATTGCTTCGTATTCTGATTGGCTCATTGCACTGCTTACTTCTGTTGTGATTGGTCAGAGTAATTGCTTTGGTTTTGGTTTTACGACACTCAATTGAAAAGCGCTCTAGTTCCGTCCGTGTTGTTTTTGACGGTCTTTTCAATTGTACTGATAATTTTTCTTTTAGTCAATTGTAAGTCTGGCTCGCCTAGATTAGCCCTAGCTACCTGCGGGCCAGCCAGTCTTATCTTTGCTTTTTTGTACAAATTATTTGAAAATAAAGCAGTTGTTTGTTTGTTTTTGTGGCTTTACAAACTCTACCAAAGAAAATACTCACAGCACGACAAGTCATTGGCATTCCTTGAGAATCTTTCTCATCAGGATCAAGCATTCCAAGTTTTACAGCCAGCTCTCGCCCTTGATCAGCGATGATTGGGTATGGAAAATCTTCCTTCTGATAATTGATGAATTTCTTGATATCCGCGATCCATTCTTTATGAGTCTCAACTGCGTCACACGACAGGGCGATCAGCTTCACGCCTCGTTTTTCGAATTCTGGAACTAGACTGATCAAGCATCCCAGTTCTGTAGTGCACACAGGGGTGTAGTCAGCAGGGTGGCAGAACAGAATGGACCAGCTGGAATAAACATAGATGTTATCTTAGTCAGAGAATGTAAGAATGAACATATGAAAATCATATATTTGAACTGCGGATTACATAATGAATGAATAATACTATATAATACTATATACTATAGACTATATACTATAATACTAATACATAATGAATATGTGAGTGATCATCGCAGTTATGAAGTACTACTTAAGCAGTAGTGTAAATAAAACCTGAAAAAAAAAATTCACATATTCATTCTGTAATCCGCAGTTCAAGTATAGTTTTCATATATTCATTCTCACATATTGATCACCCACGGGTTTATTAAGAACCAACAAAATGACCAGGCGTGTGTTTCTCAAAACTCCGGAAACCATTTAGGATCCGAAAAGTATTTTTCAAGTCAGTTTTATATCGTTTGGTATTAGCTTTTTGAACAAACTAGCCCAATGTATTTCTCAGTTTTATAGCGTGCTTTCTTGAAAGATTATTAAAAATATTAGAAATAGAATTCCTGGTAACGAACCTAATGCATGTAAAATAGTTTTTCGGGCCCGAAACGTTTTCGGGGTTTTGAGAAACGTGCGCCAGCTCCCAGTTCGCTTGTTAGCTCAGTTGGCTGGAGCGCTGCACCGGCATCGCAGAGGTCGTGGGTTCGACTCCCGTACAAGCCTGAAATGTTTTCAGGCTTTATTTTCACTACCGCTTAAGTAGTGTTCATAACTGCGTTGATCATTCGCATATTCATTAGTCAGAGATTCTAAGAAAACCCGAGTGTTTTACCTCCGGGTGGATCGTATTGCTTATTTTGCCCCCCGCCCCCCCCCTCCCCACACCCCACCCCTACTTAGGATCAGTGGATGAACGGGATATATCATGTTTTTTTTTAATTCAATAAATCGAGTTTTAACTTTTCCTCTAAACCAACACCATTTAATTTGCAACGATAGGCAGTCGTCATTCAGCTGATTAAGATTACGACTGATCAAGTGGTTGTTGTTGTTGTCAATGCCCAATCAATTCCTCTATTAAGACTTGACTGGTTTTATGCAAAATCTGGGGTTTCCAGCGCAAATTCAATTGGCACTGTTTTCGAAAGCGTCTCGCTAATCAGAAAGGACAATTCCGCTATTCGCAAGTGATTGCAGGGAAGTGGAGGAAGAGCAAGTTAAAAAAATCTCCCTTATGAAAGGGGTTCCGGGGTAAGCTAGTCGGAAGAATTGTTTTGAATATCAAGACATCTTAGTGATCATTTCCTTTATTCTCATGGCTTGCAGGTTCCTATTAAGAGTGATACAGTAAGGAGAAATTAGATCCGGGTCAATAGATAACCCATAACAGACAAACAAATTAACCCTTTTCAGTTCCAAATTCTTTGAGCTCTTTCGGCAATTTTCTCGATGCAAATAATTGAAAGGGATCTAGATGTCCCATATGAAATGTTTGCTGCTCTGGCCAATACCGAGGACTCAAGTTTTATTGTGACGTCACAAATTTGAACCGTTGTTGTTTTGCTCGCGAATGTAACAAGTTGTAATCGGTAGGTACTCGGTTTATAAGTTTGTTTTCGAGCCATTTTTCACTGCAGAAGCTCCCAGGCTGGCATCATTAAGCTGGAATGGAGAGTAGAGGCAAACCGCTGAACGAAACCAGAGGTGAAAGATAATTTCACAACGACTGGAACGCCAAAAGTGTTCGTGTCGAGTCATGGCAGCTCAGAAGTGAAGTTCGTCTCTCTAGCCGTTCTGTGATGGATTCTTGGACCTAGCAAGGCAGTTTTGGCGAGATTTACCTCGCAAAGAACACAGCGGGTGCCATATTTTGCCAGTAGGTCCGGATGGCTTGAAACTTATGAAAAATCTTCAAAATGAATATGGCGGGACTTCCATTTCGCCTTGGTATCCAAATACATACATACATACATACTTTATTGAGACTCCCTTTAACAGGGCTTTTCAGTCACAATGTTAAGAGAAAAGAAAACTTATTTACAGTTATTTAATTAAAATCAAAATATATTTATTCAAAATAATTCAAAATACATCCAAATTTACTTCGTATAGAACATATTATTAAAAAGTGTCTGCTTAAAAATATCAATTTCTTTAGTATTCTTAATGTTGTCAGGTAACCCATTCCATTCCCGTGGACCGCGAAAATAAAATGCCCTTTGTCCCATCGACAATCTACATCGGGGGATAACAGAATTATCACATCCCCTTGTGTTCCTGTTGTGAACTGTTGAACGCTTAACAAAATATTTACCTAAATAGTCTGGAGCTAAACCATTTACACATTTATATGCTAAAACTAAATCATTAAATAAAACCTTTTCCGTAACATCTAACCATCTAAGAGATCTCCGCCCCTGAGAGATATGGTCAAATTTCCTTAAACCTAATACAACTTGGCAGCAAAATTTTGTACCAACTGTAGTTTGTGTAGATTACGTTTAGATGTGTTCCCCCACACTGAGGAACAATAAAACAATTTACTAAAAACAAAGCTATTTATAAGTAATAAAAGTGTTTTCTTGTCTAAGAGGTGTTTAATTCTACTTATCTGTACTAACTGGTTCATGCAACTAGAGGCTGTTTTAGTGGTATGTACATCATAGTTAAGATATTGATCAACATATACCCCGAGATCCTTAGCGAACGAAACTGGTGAGATAGTTTTGCCCAACAGAGTTAAGGAGATATGAGGTAGCCTCTTAAGAAGTTGTGCTGAGCCAACAACCACTAATTTTGTCTTCTCGGGGTTTATAAGTAAAGAATTCTCTGCACACCATCTACTGATGTTCTTAAGATCTTGATTTACGGCGGCCATAGCACTTGATGAGTCTGATACGGGAAATTTAAAGTGCAATTGACTATCATCAACATACGCAGCGGCTTGACTGTGGGTAATAGCACTGATTAAATCATTAATGTAGATAGTAAAAAGCACAGGACCCAAGATTGACCCCTGAGGTACTCCGTTTGTTAAAGGTAACAATTCCGAGACTGAATCTTCATATCGTACTCTCTGATATCTACTAGATAGATAGCTACTAAACCAAGAAGCTGCAGAAGTTTTGAGACCCAGTTTTCGTAGTTTTCTTAATAATAGATTATGATTAAGGCTGTCAAAAGCTTTTGACATATCAAGCAGTACTAGTAATGACGCTGCTTTTTCATCAATTGCTTTCAAAATGTTATCTGTAACATTTATGAGGGCAGTTTCTGTCGAATGCATTTTCCTGTTGCCACTTTGATAAGTCGACAGTTTATCATATTTTGTCAAAAATTCCACAAGCTGCTTGTGTGCCAGTCTCTCACTTACTTTCGATAGGATGGGTAACAATGAAATCGGCCTGTTGTTGGCTGGTTCTTCTGAGTTTCCTTCTTTGGGTACAGGTATCACCTCAGCAATTTTCCATGCTTTAGGAAAAGCAGCCACATTAAACGAATTATTCACCAGTCTGGAAATCACAGGTGCGATGCTCTCACAACTGTCTTTCAGGACTCGCGCAGAGATTTTATCATATCCTGGCGCTTTGTTGGCAGCTAAACTCTTAATGACAGACTTGACGTCAATTTCTTTTACCTCTTGAAACTCAAATTCTTCTGTTTCAGCATGCAGGCCAATGTCAATACTTTCTTCCCTAAGACCACAATCTTTATCTTTATCCAAACCGTGTTCCCTTGTTATCAAGTTCGCTTTTTTGGCAGTAAGTTCTCCTACTGAAGTAAAATACTTATTAAATTTATTTGCCAAAGTCTCATGGTCCTCAAAAGTGCTTGGACGTTTAGCAATACCACGAGACATACATCGATTTAAGATCTTCCAAGTGGCGTTTGTATTACCTCTACTGTTAGCTATTTCGTTTCTTACATAGATTTTTTCAGCAAGCCTCAGTTCGCGTTTCACTTCTTGTCGGAAGAAGCGATATCCGTTCCAGCATAGTTTGTCATTTGTCTGAATGGCTTTCTTATGCCAAAGGTCCCTGGTCTTCATGAGCTGCTTAATTTCTGGTGTTACGAACGGATTAGAGCGGGACTTGATCTTTATACGTTTGATGGGCGCGTGCTGATCCAGCACGTCAATATTTTTCAGTAGGTCCGGATGGCTTGAAACTTATGAAAAATCTTCAAAATGAATATGGCGGGATTTCCATTTCGCCTTGGTATCCAAATCACCCAGAATGCAATCTGGGTGTCAAAGAGAAGAACAAAGACTTTCAAAAGTGGCTCGAATCAAATGGCTGATGCCAGGAGCTGCTGATGCTCGACTCGATGTAGGCGTGAGCGGCAAAAAAATGAGATCAAGGTTTGCTCTCATTAGAATATTTTATTTTCCAAAGGAAATTTTGAATTAAAGAATTGAAAGCACTGAAGATGTGTGTTTTTTAGCTTTGCTCCAGGGCGCATAAAACCGTCATTTTTGGTTTGCTTGAAAAAAAAGAAAAGGTTATTCCCAGTGTATTGGCTCTTAAAGCGTAAAACAGTCACTGGTTGACACTATAAACAGACAATAATAATCAGGTCTAAATTTGAGAGCGTGGGCAATCTTGAAAACGGTAGGTCTGTCTGTCGTACAAATCCGTACGATATATCGCACGATATATCGTACACTGGGCGTTAAAGGGTTAAGGGTAGAATGACTTTAACGGCGATAAAAACGTTGTGATTGAGTACTTTCATCTGTTTGTGTATTTCAAAAGAATTTTCATAGATCTTGCGTTCTTAAGTATACGCGTGTGACCTTTGGTGATCTTGGATGACTAAAAACATCGGGATTCCATCCTGAACATCCTTAGCGACACCAAAGAGCTATAATTTTACACCCCTAACCGAGACGTCAGCCATCCCGCCCCTCTTTTCGCGGTCTTAGTACTTTATGTTATACAATGGAAAGTGCAAACCTCGCGTTTTGATTGATATAGATGAGTTTTTTTTTTATTCAAAAACAATCTATAACATAAAACAAAGAGATTCCATTTGGCAGTGTGTGTGTACTCTGAAACGCACGGAGAACATCAAAACTTGGTAAGAACATCAGTCACGCGGGAGTACTGGCTCGTAGCGTACTTCTTTGTTCTCACCGCGTTTTACGTCATCCGTACATTATCATTATAAATTTTAAGGAGCTAATTTAGCAAGACGGCGACGGCGACGGCTACGGCAACGAAAACCTCATTTCAAAATACAACTTAACGCTCTTTAGCTCTTTCGCGATTGTTCCAATTTCAGTTAGCTTGGAAAATGCTGGTTAACTATTCAGGGAATAAATTACAATGAACGGAGTCAAAGGAAGGAAAAAGAAAGAAAACCTTACAGCCATGCGCTCACGTTCTCGAGAAAACCTAAAATTTGGTCATTTGACGTTGCTGTTTTGCAGAGAGCGGCAAAAAAATGAACCGAAATGTGAAACACGCGTGCGGAGTCATTGTTGTAGTTCATTAAGTTTAATGTTTTGTTGAAGTTGCCGTCGGCTTTGTCAAAGCTCCCTAACGTCACGGGCTGTGCAGTGACACAGTAATGAGATTGTATTTGAGCTTAGTACGTCGAGCGGAACGGAAGGCACGCAGTCGTCGATTGTGATTTGATAGTAGTGACGTGCAACTTATTTATATGCCAACTGCGCTTTGATAACACAGTCACGTACAAGTAGCGAAATGACGAAGCACTGAAATTGATACTGAAAGCAGGTCACTCCATAGGGTTAATTCCATTGTCTGAATAGCAAAGATATTGGCATATTGTTATCAATATGCCAACCAGAAAGCTATTGGCTGGTGAAATAAAGAATTCTTTTGTTTAACGTTTTGAACATTTAAATAACAAAAACAATGTTTGTAGACAAATATCTTGCCTATACATTAGGCGTTTTCACTGAGTCATTCGTCCTACAAACCGTGTTGAACGAATTAATTTTTTTTCTTCTTTTTTAAGTTCAAAGGCCTCAATACTAATATAAATTATTTGCGATTAAAACATGTTCGTAGAGACTTTCGCACTCCAGGCCCAGATAGATATACATGTAGGTCTAACTTTCTTGGCTTCGGATGGAGTCTATAAATATAAAAAAATGCATGTGCATAGCATGTGTTGTTTGAAAATTTAAGCCGTGATATCTATCAACCTTACTTAGCTCGATCTTGAGCATTTATAGTTGTCGGAAGAATTTACGTTGTACGTGACGGTGAAATTTTTGAACAAGAAGAAGAAGAAGAAGAACAATAAAACAATTGATAGTTTTGAAAATCTATCGTACAGTGACTGCACTCACCTTCCATCAATGAACTGGTGAAACTCTTTTTCCCCGTCAGTGGTACGAATATGAAAGTCGGGAAAAGTTTCTCCAAGGTTCACCATCTTTGACAATCAGTACAGCCGCTCGGAACAGGTAGAATCTACTGGAATCCTGGTTTTCTACGGCTTAGCTCGCAACAGCGCAAGTTTGGAGAAACTTCGGAGTTTTCGCTACCTCGAAAAGCTTCTGTGTCTCCAGGTGTGAGAGCGAAGTGCAGTTTGTTTGTGTCGGATCGACTATACGGATGTGCCTTACTTCAGGCATTTAAAGGGTCAAAGACAGTCAACTTCCGATTGGTCGAGGTTGCAATAAAAAAATACTTGACTCCTCCCTCAGTAGAAAAAACCAATGCTCTGAGGGCACTTGACAAAGGCATTAGCAAATAATGTAGCGTCACGTCATTGAAGGATATTACGTCCATCGAGCACGGGATGATTTTAAACAACAGCAAAACTGTTGACATTGGCGCCATCTTGTGGCTGACCGTTCTTACTTAAGTACGACTTAAGTACCTCGAATGGCAGTAGTCTGATAAACATGATGGGTTTTTTTCTGTTTGCATCTCAGTCATTAGAATGAATACTCTTAATCGAATAAATCAGGAGGATACGGACGGGCTTTGAACGGAAGGCTAAGGACACGCAATGAGCTTATTTGTTTTTTAAAGTGACGCGGGATGTTCACCCTGCCAGAACACCCCACGTCAGGCCAGAAGAGATGATTTAGTCACACCATATGAGAACCCATATATTTAATGGCTCTAGATAGCACTTGGGTGCTCACATGATACTAGCATAATGAGCATCAGTTTTGCCGGAACAATTATGCTTTCTTTTAATTTCGACTCTTTGTGTACTGGAAAACAATCAGAGAATGGATCATTGTTAGAGAAGAGGACTTTGTAATGGGAAACAACAGGCACCCATAGGAATAGCGAGTACGCCGCACACTGCATACTTTATGATCAGGCTTTGTTATCACTCATGAATAAAAGGGAATTAGTTTCTAAAGAAACTGTGGTGCTGCGTCGGTGGGGAAGTGAAACACGAAAATTTGGTTTATCAACGGAGCGAGAGCGAGGTCACGGGTTCAAACCCCGTTGAAGTCCTGAATTTTTTTCAGGCTTCTTTTCGCAATTGCATAAATTGCGTTCACAACTGCGAGGATCATTCTTCATTTGGAGTTGATAATGTCCGGCTCTTCACGTATCGAGTGCTTCCTGTGTTTAAAGCGGCCTCCTCGGATGAGCGAATCGATCATAATGGTGGGTCATTTGACCATAACTGAGTGATATTTTGTTGACCATAAAAAATAAGCAAAATAGTGTGAAATTTTGAGCATAAAAGTCACCGTAAAAGCCCTCGTGACTACCTTGGAAAAGTCTCGTAAGGTCGGCCTCTGCTGTTGCTAGTCTCAATTTTCATGCAAACGGATGAGCTCCTGTACACCCAAGTGGGATTAGAGTCTTTTTGTTACGATATGGACAGTGTGCATGTGACGTCATGATCTTCATATTGGTGCAGTGTAAACGAAAGGTTTATCTTTTGCTTTCACCAACTTGGCCATCTTGCCATTTTCAACGACGCTCTATATTTCTAATGTCATGTTACATGTGTTTTAAGCCGAAGAAAACAAACACAAGAAAAAAATGAAAACAATAAAGTGAAGTTCAGTGATAGTTGAGTTAATCGTTTGTCTCACGATTGGGTCACACACTTAGTGTGGATCACGACGTTTCGACCGCTATACAGTATACTGCCGGTATTCATCAGGCGATGGCGTCGATTGGCTGTGTGTCAGTATAAGTAGCACAGTGGCTGGTGCTTACTAAATAAAGTGAAGTTGTCTACAACATCTTATTTCTTGCTACTGACATTGGCACACTTTTTCACCTAACTCCAGATACGTGACAATTGGAGGAAAGCAGGAGCCCATCAAGGACTCCTGGCAGAAAGGCCATTATTTTGATATCGGGGGTGGTGGGAGGGGGGGGGGGGCGAGGAGGGTGAGGGAGCGGGAGTGGGGAGATGATGTCGGGATTAAATGGAGACGCGTTATAGAAAGAGTGGTGTGGTGTGTGGATCATATATCAACCAACCGTCGCTGCATACAGAGCTCGGCAACTACCGGCAACTACCCGAGGGGAGGGGGGGGGGGGTTACTCCCTTATATGGGCTATATAGGTATGTGCGGCCCCAAAGGGTATGGTTTTTTAGCCCTTTTGGTCTGAAATAGGGTATCGATTTTGACCATTTCGGTCTGAAATAGGGTATGGATTGTGCATTCTAGTCTTGAATTGGGTATGTTTTTAAAAGGAGCTACTTTTTTTTTATCATTAGGCGATTAGACCATCAATAAAAGCCCTTCTTTTTTGTCTTTTAATTATGTTTACGTCAACCGTGTACGTGAAATAGAGGTCTGAAATAGGGTATCAAATTTTTAGTCAGGTCTGAAATAGGGTAGGGAAAATTGCAGATTTTTGTCTGAAATAGGGTAAGGGTTTCAGGAAGCGGGCCGCACTCTCCCACCCAATTTTTCTAGGAGTACCCCCCGGGTGCAACTAAAAGGCACCGAGCTTCTGAGCAATCCCTCTGTAGTGTTTTATTAGGTTTAGTTTGTCTTAAGTTGCTTTTGAGATAGTAAATCACTTTTATCGCAATGGAAGAATATGTAGAGGTTTGTACATTCTGATTGCATTGACAAATTTTGGCACTATAATGTTAGTGAAATTCAAAATGGTTTCCTCACGCCATCGCGTATAATAGCGACAATAAAAGTAGAATTCTTTATAAACGCCGTATACAGATAATCATCAGGTAAGGAAGAGCGATGAGGGAATAGCATTTATAAATCAACGCGGATGAAGTTATAGCTTATAAAGAGGCGCAGAAATGAGAACCGAAGGTCGAATTTAAGCCCACTGGGATAGCTGGCCAAAGCCAGCGCTTATCGCTGTGAGGAGACACTCAAGACATGCGCTTTTCCAGATCTAAAAGTGCATATTTTATTTGTTTTAACTACTCCAATTTTTGTAAGCAAAGAAATTAAAGGCGTTACATTACCGAGTAAATGGAAGGCTAAAATGGTAGAATTACGTGTAAAACTGATCAATATAGCTAGCTTGTGTTTTCGAGATGGTTATATATTGCTCAGTACAAGCAATCGGCGAACGTATGGGAAAAGTGTACAAACTCAGACCATATACTATATATTCACCCAATAGAATATAAACGCGTCCATAGCAGAATAATGATGGCAGGAACTAAACAGATTATAAACTCTACAAGGAAGGGTAGGACATAACGATTATTTCACTCGGGATCGCATTTGTTGGACTCAGATAATTATTCCGAGCCTCGTAATCTAACTATCATTTCATATCTAACGCAACTTCCTGAATCAGCATAGGTAATATGAGGCTGCTATATAGTGCACGAAGGAATGTTTATAGGAGATCCTTGTCATGTCACGGTATTCACTGACGCAAAGAGAATGCGTGTCGCTAGAAAATAATGAGCTGCGCGCATTTCGTAAAGAGGGCGACAAGTCAAATAATCGCAGTGCAACGACCAAAAAGCCCAACTACAGAAAACAGAACAAAAAAAAAAACACACACACACACTTAATAAGAAATAAGTTTAAAAACAAAACAAAACAAATTCCTGTGCACTACTGAAAAGTTATTTAACACAAGTTGAACAGATGCCGGAGTCCCTCGATCTTTCTTCCTGCACCACTTAAGTTACGGTGCCTTTTCCTTCTTCTTGGACATAAACAGACTCATTGTGAACTTAAAAATAAACTTAACAACGAAGAAGGAAACTATCATTATCAACACTGCCAGTAGCATAACATCTAACAGATAAAGCTGGTAGAATGGCAGATCCAGTCCCCGCGGTCTCAGGTATTGTAAATCACCAAGAGCCTGCGTGTATTCCACCCAGTCAGCGGCTTCTTTCACAGGTGTGCGAGGCAACATCTTTATTGACTTGGAGATGCGGGCAGCGGACTCACGGTAACTAGGAGACAAATTAAAAGACAGAGGAATAACATTCATGCGTAGTTCCGATCTTTGACTGTAACAAGACTACAAAAAATATCATGGCACTAATAAACATTCAACATTTGATTTTCAATTTCTTGATTAAACATATGTATCAGAAGCTCGACTGTAACATAGCCTGCGTCGCAGACGTAAACTAACCCCAGTTAGTAACGTCTGCGAAGCAGCGCCAAATTCCTTGTTCTGTACCAGAATTTGATTACATGCTGTGATTCGAGCCAATCATAACGCGTACTCAAATTTTGGTACGGATCGAAGAATTGGGCGCTGCTTCGCAGACGTTACTAACCGGGGTTAGTTTACCTCTGCGACGCTGGCTACTGTAACGAGACTGCAAAAGATATCATGGTTCTAATAAACACACAACATTTGATTTTCAATTTCTTGATTAAACATATGTATCAAAAGCTCGTTATCTCGCCAGTATGCGTATAGTTGAGTTTGCCTGGTTGGCGTTGAGGCTTAGAGTTTTTAATGCCATTGCCATGTTTTTCCTTGAATTTGACAACGCAAAAACAACAACAAACAAAGAGGCAACAACGATAAAGCAAAAGCCGAATAGCTAGGGGAACCCTGCAAAATGGATGCTATTAAGCAATTTCTTTGCCATAGCACAAAATACGGCTTTGCACTTACCTAGGATCTGTAAGTACAGTGTGAATAACGCTGACCAACTGTTCCACTGTAGACTCTTTCAAGTTCAGAACCTCTGCAAACCCAGCATCCTTAGCAGCCTGTGCATTGTCATACTGATCACCAAAGAAAGGCGCACATACCATTGGTACTCCATGATAGATGGACTCAAACATCCCGTTTAATCCTGCGTGTCCAATAAACAGCTGAGTCTTGGGATGGCCGAGAATGTCGTTCTGTGGGAGCCAGGATAAAAATTTGATGTTTTCGCCGGCTGCTAAACTGCTCGCCTCCGCTAAAACAAAATAAAATTCATTCACCCTCAACCTTTTTTTGTTCTTTTTTTTGTGTGAGCGTTTTTCGCTAATACGTTTTGTTAGGTCCAAGAATATTTCACAAAAGTCTCCGCTGAGAAGCGAATGAACTGTCAAAGTTGAAGGTTATCTTGGATTATTTGAAAACCGTTTCAGTTCAAATACTCGCGTCACTTGGCAGTGACGTTAAGCCGTTGGCCTTGCCTCCTTCACCACCACACACAAAACTTGAAGGCGACGTAAAACGACCCATACACTTTGACTTATCGAAAAGGGTAGGGAACATAGATCCCGGCACCGCGGACGGTCCTATTACACAGTTCCGGAGTGGGTGGAGACTCCTAATACTGACTGAAAACTGATTTAATTAGGAGTATATTATCGAACAATAGTATCAGTGGATGAGGTTGGGCGAGAATAATCATGGCCATGAACACAAACCGAGGCGGGGGTACTCCCTATAATGGCTTATACATGGAGGCTCCGCCCGAAAGGGGTACCTTTTTAACGCTTCAGGTATGTGAAAGGGTAGGGATTTCACGAGTCGAAGTATATGAAAGGGTAAGGAAATCTGTCACTGAGGTAATTAGAAGGGCCTTTCATTAAAATATTTCGAACAGACATACTTATGACTGATACAAGATTTCAAAAAAAAAATATATTAAATTGAGAAAAAAAGTGTCAAAGTGACATCTTGTGAAAAAACACAAACGTTTCGGGCATAGCCCTTCTTCAGTGTGAAAACAGTTAAATGTTTGCACGACTGTAAAATTGAAAGAAACGTTACTAAGAGCTAAGCGCGCGGAAAAAAGGACGCGCGCACGCCATTTATAAGAAATGAAAAACATTATTTAGGCCGTCTGGTTGCACAATGCCGAGCCTAAAAATGAGTTCAATTTCTAATTGTTTCTGTCTGGCATTGACTCCAGCACATTTCCACAAACCTCTAACAAGGATGTCAGGTAGACTGTGGCCGGGAGAGTTTAAGTGCTCTGCGACCGGGAAGCCACTAGTGTTCTTTTGGACGCTACGAAGCGTCCAAAAGAACCAGATGCCACGCACCTCTCAGTAACCTCTTATTTCATTGGTTCTTATTACCACGCAGCTCCATTATTTCAGGGCTAGGGTCCATTCTTTCTGTTGTTTGTTTATTGTTTTCTCAGCCAATCCTGTGAACTGTTCCGAGAGCTGCGTGGCGCCTCAAAAGAACACTCTCCCGTTAAATGTTTGCGCGACTGTAAAATTGAAAGAAACGTTACTAAGAGCTAAGCGCGCGCCATTTATAAGAAATGAAAAACATTATTTAGGCCGTCTGGTATTGACTCCAGCACATTTCCGCAAACCTCTAACAAGGATGTCAGATAGACTGTGGCCGGGAGAGTTAAAGTGCTCTGCGACCGGGAAACCACTAGTGTTCTTTTTGACGAAGCGTCCAAAAGAACACTAGTGGTTTCCCAGTCACAGAGCACTTTATTACTCCCGGCCACAGTCTATCTGACATCCTTGTTAGAGGTTTGCGGAAATGTGCTGGAGTCAATGCCTGACGGAAACAATTAGAAATGAAACTCATTTTTAGGCTCGGCACTATGCAACCAGACGGCCTAAATAATGTTTTTCATTACTTATAAATGGCGCGCGCGCGTCCTTTTTTCCGCGCGCTTAGCTCTTAGTAACGTTTCTTTCAATTTTACAATCACGCAAACATTTAACGGTTTTCACACTGAAGAAGGGCTATGCCCGAAACGTTTGAAGATGTCATTTTGACACTTTTTTCTCAATTTAATATTTTTTTTTTGAAATTTTGTATCGATTTAAGTGTCACGCATCTATTAAGGTGAACAATTCCTTTATTTTTGTTCATCTTGAACATTACATACATATACTTATGACTGTACTGTTTTAATTTATTGAACGCTAAGTGAAAATGACAAGAAAACGTCCTGTTTTAGTTATACGAAAGGGGTACCATTTGTCAATGGAAGGTATACGAAAGGGGTACCTTTTCTGTCAAAATGGTATATAAAAGGGACGCCACCGGAAAAATATTTTGTACGGTAGTTGTAACGTGGGAGGAACATTTTCGCTTTCCGTTCGAATCTGATAAATTTAGTGAAAGATTAATTTGTTGAACTGGAGGAAATACACACAAAAATAAATCCCGAGTTTTTGGCCTCCAGAGATTTGCACAGTTTTCACAAATCATTGGAGGTGCATGGTGCCAAAGCGGTAATACCGCCAACCAATAGAGACAACCGAGGAACCCTCGGAAGAGGATACGCGACAAACTAGCCTCATTCAATCGCGGGAAAGCTAGTTCCACGTTCAGCAACAGACGAAGTATTCATATTTTGGTTATATTATTATCGGAAGGAATAGGTTTGGCGAAAATAAAACCCAAACTACTGTCTGGAAATCGGTTCCATGGTATTCGAAACAAAATATGCAATTCGAGATCCCGAATAAAGCTCACGCGAAAAATGTCAAAAGACTGCTAGACCTAACTTCTCCAAAAAGCCAAATATTTTTTTGCTTTTCTCGCCTTCGTTTAATCATTTTGTAATTTTTCTATTTCCAATTGCTACATTAATTATTCCCCTAGCCAAACAGCGCAAAACTCAAATTTTGAAAAGTTTGTCCCTCGAAGGATTACAATAACCCTTAAGCCCCGGCTACACGTTCAAACATTGTTATAAAACATTTGTTGAATGAACAATGTTAGAACGTGTAGCATGCATGTTTGATGACGTTTGTTCAACATTTTTTGTTGGATTATGTTTTGATTTCGATCAAACATTTTCTCCAACATTCAACAAATGTTGAAGCGTGTAGCCCCCCTTTCAACAATGTTGTATTGCAAAGACCAATCAGAGTTAAAGGCCCAGTCTCCAATCCGAAAGCCTAATGGCAGAGCAGGAAATTGTTGAAGTCAGACCGCCGAATCGACGTGTTTCCAACAATGTTATATGTGTATCCAACATTGTTAGAAGCGTTCTTACAACAATGTTGGGACGTGTTCTTCTAACAATGTTTGAACGTGTAACCGGGGCCTTATAACTTACAACTTTTAATGACTCAAATTTAAATCGTATATTCTTCCCTGCAATTCTTTTGCGACGTAGGCTAAGCTTCTTTGCAACCCTCTCAACAGAGAATGAATGTACGAAAATCGTATATTTGACTTGCGGATTAAGGAATGAATATGTGAATGATCATCGCAGTTATGAACACTACTTAAGCAGTAGTGAAAATAAAGCCTGAAAACAATTCAGGCTTGTACGGGATTCGAACCCACGACCTCTGCGATACCGATGCATTGCTCTTCCAACTGAACTAACAAGCCAACTGACTTGTTAGCTTTGAATTCAAGACTGACTGGTACAAAAATAGAAGGAATGCTGAACAGCGAGCTGGGAAGCTTGGAACCGAGCTCTTTAAATCTCTTGAAACGCTGCTCAAATTGAAACGAACATAGGGTGGGGGTGGCGGAACCTTAGGTTGGACAGTTGACTGTGCAGCATGGGTTGAAGTGATATGGAATGGAATAAATAAAATTGAATGAATAGGATTAATAGGAGAGACACTATAGTATATTTCTTTAATGACAGCCGCCCCACAAGCTATTGGAACTTAGTCAAAGAAGTCCAAATTAAGAACAGTTAGAAATTCCGTGTTCAGTTTATTTCTTTTCGAAACACAGGTAAGTGGCTGTTATAGAGAGTGATCGTGAGTGAGTGAGTGAGTGAGTGAGTGAGTGAGTGTATCCGCTGGGAGAATAAAGTGGCCGACGTCGAGAGATGACCGTTGTTCCTCTGTATCAGCTCTATAATCTGATTAACACATGACCTTTTCAAATGAAGAATGATCCTCGCAGTTGTGACCTTTTGTTGTAGTGCACGCTAGTCTTTGAAGTTTTACTAAATTATTTTCGGAACTTTGTTATACTATCAGAGATAGGGATAAGCTGTAAATAAATCTCAAGTTTAGCTTCTATCTCCGTAATTTCCACATGCCACGAGCACGTTGAAGGTAGCAAGAGATTAGACGAGAGCTCTGATTACTAGTTTTTCACCTGCGACAATTTATCCGCGACCTGCGGCAATTTACCCGCGACAATTTACCCGCGACATGCGACCCGCGTAAATCCCCTGTAAATCGCTCTAAAGTGAAGCAGGGCAACGGATGGGCCATATACTGTTAAAAAAGAATACATCTTGTTTCAAATGATATTGATATATCTACCCGTAAGATCTACAGATTTAAATATGTAAATTATCCGGGAGGGCCGCCTGATTCTCCATTCTGGCAGGAGACAACCGAATAACTTTATTTTCAGTCACACTTGTGGCTACATTCCACTTGAAAAACAGCGTTATTCAGTCTCACTTTCTCATGATGCTTGTTTCCAGGTAGAGATATTTGTTGGCGACACTGAGACCCATGCACAGAACGTTCACAAAGCACGTGTGTTCAAAACTTCACAGGCGTTCAAGAATGCCTATCAGCGACTGGCCGCCTCAATGAAAGGTGAAGCAGGCTCAAGCGTTGTAGCTGAACTAAGCGGTCTGGGAAGCATTCAACAAATGTATTGCGATGATCTTCTTGGTAACCATGGAGTTATGAAAGCGATTGGGAGCGTAGACTTGATCATTGGCGATTCCTTATACATGTGCGGCTCACTGATTGCGGCTAAATTCTCTCTACCTTTTGTCACTGTATTTACAATCTCACTCAGTACGCCTATAGCGCATGCGTATGGCTTGGTGCTGGATCCTTCCTACGTACCACAATACAAGTCTGCCCTCACCAGTAATTTAAACTTTGTGGAAAGATTAAAGAATCTGTTTCACTGGACTGTCAGTTACGCGGTATTTCACTATGTCATGGCTCCTCGATTTCAAGAGCTAAAGGATCGCTACCAAATCGCGTCTAACAGGAGCCTGTATGAGGTTCTCTCCAGTGTTGATCTTATCATTGGTCAAATGGGGTTCTTTCTTGAATATCCTCGTCCTGTTTTGCCAAGTAAGTTTTCACTCGGCGGTTTACCACGGGAATCTTCCGTGGTGGTACAGAGACGTAAAGTGAACCACATATCAAACTAAGATATAACCATTTTTGTGCGTCATTGCAAATAGCCATTTAAAAGTTTTGCCCGATCTCAATAAGGTATTGCTTGCTACTTCAGCCCAGAAGACAAAATGCACCCAACAGTTCATAGATAGTAAAAGTAAGAGCCTTTCGAACTTTATATTGACCCAAAACAGCCCAGCCACCACACCCTCGGTGGCATCTCACTTTGAATAACGTTTAAGAGGAATATATCCAAAATTGTCCTGAGGAGGGGGAAGCGGGGACAATGCTAACAATGCCGTGACGTCATGTGAAAACACTCTTCATGAGGACAAGCCTTGTAATTTTTAGATTTCCCTCGTTACTGAGCAACAAAATTATGCCACACGGAATGCATCTTCTCAACAATTATTCTTTCCTCACTTTAGGACGAACATAAGAAAATTCTGTCCTACTCAGTGTTATTGGTAAATATTATTGGAATGATCTTCCTCTTTCTATTTGCAATATCCCATCGAAAATCCTTTTTAAAAACGCAATCATTTTCAAACATTACTTTGCTCAGTGCTAATCTCCTTGTTCGATGCCATGATAGGGCTGTTTATACGAGAGAAAATAAGCCGCGGCTTACTCTGGCCGCGAACTCCCCGTATAAATGGTACAAAATCTACGTTCACGGATTATTCAAACCCACGGCCAGCTCAAGCCGCGTCTTATCCTGGCCGAGAGGTTTTGGGCTGGGCTTATCCTAGCCTCGGCTCACCTTGGACGTGAAGGTGTTCGTGTAAATGCACTCAAACGTTGTCCGCGGCTTGCTGAAGCCGTGAACGATTGCTGCGCATGCTCTGTATTCATTTATACCCAGACTTTCACGGCTGAGAGACGCGCGCTGCAGTGGCGGGAAAAATGAGTGCTGTTACATTTACATCCTCAAAAAGTGGAAAATGGCGACCACGACGGATTCATCTCTGACAAATTAATTATCTGTGAACCCAACACCAATCTTAACCGAAGAGACAATTTAAAATGACAAAGACAGCGAAAAATACTGCTTTTTTGCTGGCCAAAGCCACTCGTTTAGCTTTTTTTGCTCGCTCGAGCCATTAGAGAGCTTAAGCAACGACGACGGCAACGGCAACGAAAACGTCACTTCAAAATGTAACTTCTCTTTATTGTAACTCTTTCGTGATTATTCCAACTTTTTTAACTTGTAAAATATTGGCGAACTATCCTAGAGTTAAATTAGTAAAAACGGTATTGAAGTCGGGAAAAAGAAAGAAGAGTTCACCGTTATACGCTCACGTTCTCCACAAAACCTAAAATTTGGTCATTTCACGTTGTTGTTTTGCTGAAGACGGCAATGAAATGTACCAAAATGTAAAAAGCACGTGCAGGGCGATTGTTTTCGCTCATTAAGCCTATTGTTTTGTGGCGTTCTCGTTGCCGTCGCCGTTGTCGTTGATTAAGTTCTTTATTGTTGCAATGACGACGCAGTTTCAGCTAATTACCCCAAAACGAGGCACCAAAACAAACTACGTCATCTATGTCATCATTGGACCGATCTGGCCGCGAACTAAGCCGTGAACCATTTATACGAGCAGTTCGCGTCTTATGTAAGCCGTACTCGTCTAAATGGTTCCTTTCGCGTCTTATGTAAGCCGCGGCCAGAGTAAGCCGCGGCTTATTTTCTCTCGTATAAAGAGCCCTCGTGTGTCCCTATGTGCCTATGCATGTATAATAAGAATAATAAATAATAATCACTTTATTTAAGTCTCAAATCTATTTAGCCTAGCACAGATGCTCTACTAATTGGGGAGACTAAATCAAAACAACTCTAAATAAATCAAATCAAATCAAATGTTGGTTTTTGGGGAGAGGGGAAAACCGGAGTACCCGGAGAAAAACCTCTCGGAGCAGAGTAGAGAACCAACAAACTCAGCCCACTTATGACGCCGAGTCCGTATGTATTTGTGTGTGCTTATGTTTCTTTTTTTCCTTTTTGTTCTTCTTTTTTGTAATGAGCTATAGATATTAAATTTCATTCAAGGCACTAATAGGTTTTGCTATACTTAGTCGTGCCCCTCTCCATTCTATTTTGTACTACCTTGTGTCTATAGACCTTTTTAGCTTGTCGATTTTGTTTTCCCAATGTAGACCACGTGATCTTCCCAAGGGAATTTGCCTTTTGTCGCTTCATAAATTATGCGTACATATGCACGTGAATAAGGCGAAATTTCAAAGAAATAGTTCTCTAGGGTAACATCACGTGGTCTATAATGGGAAAACAAAATCTACAAGCTAAAAAGGTCTATTTTATAAGTAATCCTTTATGTACATCGAATGGAGAAACAATAAATACATAAATTTCCTATTAACCTTAATAATTGCATTTCACTTACTAACAGATTATGAACCATCTTCCAGATGTTGGTAATGGATTTATATACCGCACATATCACATAGTTTCATGGCGGTTTACAATTCTTCTCAAGGGTCAGCCTGTAAATGTTCCGTTATAACCGTTGTTAAATTGTTTATTAGAAAAATCAAAGGTTTTTACTGAGTCCGTGGATGAAATCCAAAAATGAAACAGTGTGGAAGGGACAATTGTTGAGGCTATAACTGAACTTGAAAAATGCTTGAGTATCACAAAACATGATGTATATTTTTCAGACACCAGAGTTGTTGGTCCGCTTCTTACTAGCCCACCTCAACCGCTGCCGGCCGAGCTGGAAGAGTTTATGCAGAGCTCTGGGAACGATGGAGTCATTCTGGTTGCATTTGGTACAATTATAGGCAACTTTGATAAAAGCCTGTTGACGGTAATGGCTACAGCGTTCGGAAAATTGCCACAAAAGTTCATATGGAAGCTTAACAATGGATTTTCTTAAGATCCAATAGGAATAGCGTAAAAGCCTCCCACACTTTGTTAGCCCATTTTCTCCTGAATGATATAGTCCAGGGGCCGGTGCCTGAAAGGTGTAATGCTCTATTCCATGGTATAAATCTTCTTTATTCCAAAAGGTATTCCTGGAAATAAGGCAGATTTATCCCTGGAATAGAGTTATTAGACCTTTTAGGAACCGGCCCCAGTTTGTTGGGATGTCCGTAGTAACGCCAGGGCTATTAATTCGGTAGAGCAAACATTGTCAGTTTTTCGTTTGAACGCTTGCGCACAGGTGCGATTTTCCGAAAGGCATCCCCGAAGGTTACAGTAACTGTAACATCAATGAGCTTGTCGTATTTTCTACCGGGTGATAACCTTCTGTTTATACACAATTCACTGACGTCAAAGACTTATCCCTAGCAAATTAGTCTTCTTCCACACACACAGAATTACCCGCGATCCGCGACAATTCACCCGCGACCCGCGAAAATTAGACAATCCCCTTCAGGCGATCTTTACGGACAGCCGCTCTAAAACCTATTGAAAACAGCTACAACCAAAAACAACAAATAGTACATATAAACAAGGTACTGTATAATCGTTTCACGATGTAGTCACTGCTACTGAGTCTTCATCAGACAACGGGGTCGACTGGTTACGCTCCATCATTTGGAGACAAACGATCGAATACGGTATATTATTACTATTACACGGCTGGAAGTCGGCCGAGTCTAAATATGTGCTTGGTTCTTCGTCGTTTTATTCTTCGTCTTTGTCGAGTTTCATCCAGAAAGCTCACTTCTGGCGTTTCTGCGCAAGCGCAAGCTAAATTTAGCAGTACCTCTCGGAAGGCCCTGGGGACGAGGTTGCCCAAAACAAGGCCGCCGAAGGCGTTAACATCACGAACGCTAAAATGACGATTCACCTTGTGTTTGCGAGGTGCGAACAACTAATATGTAGACAGAAGTGTCAATAGGATTGTTTGCAAGTTCAACAGCGAGACGAAAAGATTTTAACATAGCCAAACTGAACTCCAGATGTTTTAGTCGTGCCCGTGGCTTCTACATACTAAACCGCTGTAAGTTTTAGGGGTACATTTTGCTGAATAACTCAAGTACGGGATATCATACACTCCTGAGACTATTACAGGTAGTTTATTTACTATTTTTGTACAATATCTCAATTTCTTGACGTTATTTTTGAATGATAAGCGATTTTAGTATATACTAAAACAGTGGATAGCGTTGAAGGCGTGCTCTGATTGGATAGTCAAACTCCGATTATCCTTTGCTATTTACTTCCAAGCAACTAGCGAGTTTCGTGCTCCCTCGTGTGAATTTAAAACAAGAGGCTACAATTAGCCTAAACCCGGGCTTGCAAAAAACAGTATTGTATCCCTAACTTAGTGCTAAACAAAAGAATAGAGGGAAGGCTGTCTTTCTTACATCGGACGCATTGCCGTGTTTAGCTTGTGTTGGAGTCTATTTCTTTAGACCCCTATCAACATATATTCCTCTAAAATACAGCTCAACCATTGAGAACAGTAATTATAACACTTGTAAAAAATAGTTCTAAAAGAACAAGAAAAAGAGAAACAGAAAAATAAAGCCCGTGATATATACCACTAAAAGACATCAAACCCGGGTTAGCTGTGTCACAGGCAAGAACAATGACCTTTAGGCCACAGAGGTTTATTGTTTTGCAAGGTGATAAAAATAGTGTATTGATTCCAAAAAAAAAAAAACTAAGCACACTTGTTTTCGCTTCGATGGATAATTGTTTGAGAAAGGAAACGCTTATCGAACGATGTAGGATTTTTTCGCATAAACGTTAATGGAGTACGTCTCGGTGAAATGTGAGTAGAAAATTAATTAGCAGAGTGAAACTGTTTACAAACACTTCTCTTTTGTCGCCTCATGTTATTATAATCGGCTCCGAAGCACAAGACCTAGAAAACTCAGACCCCCCCCCCCCAAATCTGTAAAAACTCAAAACCCTCATAAACGGCGATAATTCATTTTGCCCACGTTTATTTCACTTTGAAAATTTGTATAGTTATGAGGGGGTCTGAGTTTTCCAGTTTGGGGGAGGGGGGGGGGGGGGGTCTGAGTATTCTAGGTCTCGTGCTCCGGAGCCGATTATAATAACGTGAAGTGTTTGTTATCTGCGATAAATAGACGGTGTAACATTTCAGCGCACTGAACGGCGATAATTTATTCTGTCCACGTTTATTTGACTTTGAAAATGTGTATAGTTTTGAGGGGGTCTGAGTTTTCCAGATTTTTTTTTTTTTGGGGGGGGGGGGGGGGGGTCTGAGTTTTCTAGGGCTGAAGTCTGAGTTTTCTAGGTCTGAGTTCTCCAGACACCCGATACGGGGAACACGGCGGCAATCCATCTGGAGTTAAATTTTGGTCATGTTAAAAGCTTTCTTCTCGCTGTTGAACTTGCAAACATTCGTATAGACACTTCTCTTAACATATTAGTTGTTCAGACTTCAAAGACACAAGGTGAATCGACGTTTTCCGATACGTGACAACAGGCATCATTCTTGCTGTTGATATGAGATTTACACTTCCGAATCACTCGGCCGTGAAAGGTCAAACTCCCTTTGTCTGTAGCCTCAAATTTTTGGCGCTCCCCTCGCGTCGCGTCTCCTCGCAACTTCGCGCGCGCACGTGCCCCCAAAATCCGTCGCCAAAATTAGAGACTACTCGCAATCTCGATCTCCTGAAGCAGTCCATCTGCCGTTAAGTTTACTCATGTTAAAAGCTTTCTTCTCGCCGTTGAACTTGCAATCATTCGCATAGACACTTCTCTTAACATATTGTTTGTTCAGACTTCAAAAGACACAAGGTGAATCGACATTTTCCGATACGTGACAACAGGCATCACTCTGTCAAAAATAGTTAGCGCTTGCGCAGAAACGCCGGAAGTGCCATTTGTGGATGATACTCGACGACGAAAAAGAATTCGAGAACCGTCGGTAGTTCTAGACCCGGGCGCCGCGCGAGACGCGCGCAGCCCGGGTAAAAAATAGCGACCCAGTTTGCATCCGTGACAAGCGGAGAAATCATCTAAGTTAACGACGAAGCAGTCCCTAAAAACACAAAGAAAGCGACTAACTTTGGTTTTGCCGTGTTTAAAGGTGATGGTTTATGTTTTTAACCCGGAATCAATAAAAACCAATGAGAAAGGTTTTGTTTAAACCTGGTTCACACTTGTGACATAAGCACAAGCGTAAGCGCAAGCATAAGCATAATGATGTTCACACTTGTGACATAAGCACAAGCGTAAGCGTAAGCATAAGCATAATGATGTTCACACTTGTGACATAAGCACAAGCGTAAGCGTAAGCATAAGCATAATGATGTTCACACTTGTGACATAAGCACAAGCGTAAGTGTAAGCATAAGCATAATGATGTTCACACTAGCGACTTACGCATGTGCAGTGCGAGTCACGTCGGTGGATAAACAAGATGGCGCTTATGCTTAAGCTTATGCTTATTTCACACCAGTTCCCACTTGTGAAATAAGCATAAGCATAAGCTTATGCTTCGCTCGCCGTTTTGTTTTTGGGCCACGTTCCACTGCGGAGCCTGGTCCCTGGCTAGTATAATTCAATTGTATAATCACAAATACAACAGATAATTAAAGGAGCACTGTCACCGGGATTTTTGCTGTTTTTGGTTCAATTCTGCCAAAATTACTGCCTTTTACCTGTTATCGTGCAAAAAATGCTTCTACAGAATCAGCAAGATGAATTCCAATGAAATTTTAGTAGGAAGAGCTAACCATAATAATTTTTTTGGTGATTTTTCAATGTATAGCTTGAAATTTTGAAAAAACTGGCAAGTTTTTTCAAATTTCAATCCATTTCCATCCTCGTCATCTTACATGGAATACAGAAGTTTATGGTGTCCATGCAGTACTACAGTCTTTGGCAATAAAACTAGACCATTATTTTAAGGTTTCCACTGATGCAATGGCAGTTTTAAGCTTTTTAAAGTGATGCTACAATAGCGTGACACTGCCCCTTTAAAATACACACATACCCGTAAAGAAATAACTGAAAAATTCCGCAGTTGATTTCGTTATCTTTTGAAATAAAGTCTTTTGTTCACTGAGCACTCTCATTTAAAATTGTACCCAGAATACTTGAAGTGTTTCTTTCTCACATTCATGGGATCAGCCGACTGGCCTGTGGCATGCGAGAAAGGCGGTGATGTGGTTGAAATCGGTGCAGGGTCAAAGATCATCCGAAATTTGTCACCGTCGTGTGAGCTGTGACTCCCACGCGTTCGGAAATATGGCTAAACTGTCTTGTTCTTATTTCATTGGTATCATTTGTGAACGTTCTTGGAGTTACTAAAGATAAGAACAAACACAAAGATCTCTAAAGACGGAAAGAAAAATTGACATAGGTTTGGATCCTGGTGTGATAACACTGATTGACTGCTTCACATCGGTTGCACAAATTGTGTGACCACGTTTACCTTTTTAAAATTAATCAGATGATGATAGTTGTGAGCCATGATTTAAGGCTTTGATTAAAATAATCGCAATTCTTGCCAATTCCCTATCCATACCATTTCACCATCCATGCCATTCCATATTTTTTTGTTCGGGATCATTTGCGGTCCAACATGGTGCAATACGGGGATCATTTGCGGTCCGGGATCATTTGCGGTCCAATTTGGGGATCATTTGCGGTCCGGAATCATTTGCGGTCCTGGGATCATTTGCGGACCCGTACAGGCTTATTGTTTCAGTCCTTTGTGCGCGGGGAAATATTGCAATCGTTGCTGGAATATATGAATTAAAATCAATTTTTTTTGTGGTGTATATTATCTCACTGTTTTAGTATATACTAAAACAACTATTCTCCTCAGTGTCAGTGGCTAGCGGTGGATATTTACCTCGCCGCTTCGCGGCTCAGTAAATATCCACCACTAGCGACACTTCGGTGAATAGTTGTTAAATACTTTTAACTTGCGTGACGTGAAATCCAACTATAGAACCGGCTGCAGAAACCTTACTCTGATCTCTTTAGCAATGTCTCTGTTTCAAGTTACCTATTTCAGCAACAGTTTCACCCTGCTGAATATTTTTTCTCCTCACATTTCACCGAGAATCCAGTAACGTTTATGCCAAAAAATACTGCCTTCTGTAATTACCCGGGCTGCGCGCGTCTCGCGCGGCGCCCGGGTCTTAAACTACCGACGGTTCTTCTTTTTCGTCGTCGAGTATCATCCACAAATGGCACTTCCGGCGTTTCTGCGCAAGCGCTAACTATTTTTAACAACAGTGATGCGTGTTGTCACGTATGGGAAAATGTCGATTCATCTTGTGGCTTTTGAAGTCTGAACAAACAATATGTTAAGAGAAGTGTCTATGCGAATGTTTGGAAGTTCAACGGCGAGAAGAAAGTTTTTAACATGAGTAAACTTAACGGCAGATGGACTGCCGTGTTTCCCCGTGTCTGCTTCAGTAGACAGCGAGTGGTCTCTAATTTTGGCGACGGATTGTGGGGGCACGTGCGCGCGCGAAGTTGCGAGGAGACGCCACGCGAGGGGAGCGCCAAAAATTAGAGGCTACAGACAAAGGGAGTTTGACCTTTCACGGCCGAGTGATTCGAGTGTAAATCTCATATCAACAGCAAGAATGATGCCTGTTGTCACGTATCGGAAAACGTCGATTCACCTTGTGTTTTTGAAGTCTGAACAACTAATATGTTAAGACAAGTGTCTATACGAATGTTTGCAAGTTCAACAGCAAGAAGAAAGCTTTAACATGACCAAAATTTAACTCCAGATGGACTGCCGTGTTCCCGTATCCGCTCCATTGAGATGTACATTTTGTTGAATAACTCAAGTACGGGATATCACACACCTCTGAGACTTTGACAGGTAGTTTATTTACTATTTTGCCACAATATCTCAATTTCTGGACTTTAATTTTTGAATGATAAGCGATTATATTTTACAAATGTACTAGCGTCCCTTGAAACTGTCCAGAAACGTTCCTTTCTTGTGTTTCAAATGACCCTGGATTGACGTATTTGTAAACAGTTTCACTCTGCTAATTAATTTTCTACTCACATTTCACCGAGACTCCATTCACATTTATGCGAAAAAATCCAACATCGTTCGATAAGCGTTTCCTTTCTCAAACAATTATCCATGGAAGCGAAAACAAGTGTGCTTAGTTTTTTTTTAATTTTGGAATCAATACACTATTTTTATCATCTTGCATAACGATAAACCTCTGTGGCCTAAAGGTCATTGTTCCTGCCTGAGACGCAGCTAACCCGGGTTCGATGTCCTTTAGTGGTATATATCACGGGCTTTATTTTTTCTGTTTCTCTTTTTCTTGTTCTTTTAGAAATATTTTTTACAAGTGTTATAATTATTGTGCTCAATGGTTGAGCTGTATTTTAGAGGAATATATGTTGATAGGGGTCTAAAGAAATAGACTCCAACACAAGCTAAACATAATGCGTCCGATGTAAGAGAGACAGACTTCCCTCTATTCTTTTGTTTAGCACTAAGTTAGGGATACAATACTGTTTTATGCAAGCCCGGGTTTAGGCTAATTGTAGCCTCTTGTTGTCTTTAGTGCAAGCTAGCGGACCTATATGAGGAAACAAATTCCTGGGATCAAAAGCAGACAAAAGCCACTAATCCTTCATTGTTTTCATGGTTCATCGTTTTCTACTTAGTCGGTTTTCTATCGTGTTCTGGGTCATCGTTTTCTAGACATCCATAACACAAGCAGTGTTGACTGTACTTGAAGAACGCGTAGTGCTACTATCTGCCCATGATGAACATGATGCAATAGTACTAATAGTGAAAATAAAAGTATGGAAAGGAATTCAGATCTTGTTATTCTAACTTTGTCATAATATTACAACCGTGCAGGTGAATCAGTGAAGTAATAAATTGCAATTTCTAATTGCCTTTTGCGGAAAGGCCGAGTAAAGGCCAACATGGCCTCTTGTTGTAAACTACCACGATGGATAAACACAATGTTTGTATCGGCGGGGCTAAAGTACAGGACACACTCCACAGGTCAATATACAGCTCACATCGTCACATTGCTACAGATATTAATAAAGAAGCCCCAAAAGTGTCTCCTAGCCCTAATAACTATCCAAAATTTTGTTTTAGATTGAGGAGAAACTGTTTTGCGTAATTACCAATCAATAAAGCTGTGACCTGTACTTTAGACCCGGCAGCGTTTCCTATTGACAACTACTACAGAGCTTGTGTGGAATGTTAAGACAGTGCCGTTCAAATGTGCGATTACGGGTTCATTGTTCTTCAATTAGAGGACGGCTGAATGCAAATTCGAATCCCTTGGTTTGTCACGAGTACAGAGAAAACAATTTTCAGCTTGAATTATTAAAGCTGTAACAAACAGTGAACAAACTGCACCAAAGGTAGCTTAAAATTTTCTTCACGTGCGCTTGCTACTGAACTAAGTTTACCTCGTGTCCTCTGGCAGCAAGTTCCTCTCCGATGCTAGCAATCACACGGTAATGACTCCTTGAAAACATTGGAAACAGGGCATATTTTGTAGCCGAGCAACTCGACATAATAGAGATAAAGACGAGGCAAAGAAAAGATGCCATTTTGGAAAGACAATTATCGACTTCTTTCGTTTGTATTATCGTTTTCTCAGTCACGCATTTACTGAAAGCAACAAAATTTGCGGACACAGCAAAAGGAGAGGCCCTGGGCGAAGATCGTATTCGCCAATAGAGATTCCCATGGTTGATGAGAGTTGCCAAGCCTAAGAAAACAGATTATTTATATGTAAGAATTCCCCGACCTAAGAAAAAAAGCAGCATAAATCAAGACCTTTTGTACTTTTCAAATGACCGTGACAGAGGCCCCGTTCACCCTCATCATGCCCACAAATTTGAATCATGTTTTGGAATGGTTTTGGATTCAAGGGCGATTATTAAATCGCGCCGCTGATATTTTTGTTTTGCACTCCGTTGACAGCTGTGTTTAAATTTTTTTTGTCAGATTGTTTTTCTTGGCGATAAGACCAGTCACGCGAGATTCCCGCCATTTTTTTCATAATCAGATTATAACTCGCTACGATCAGAGAGAAACAATCCTGTTGTCGAAAAAAGTGTTTGTGACTTTTACAAAATAGGAAAATAGCCTGTCTTAAACGGGGTTACCCCTTACAAAATTGTAAGTATATCGACAATACCATAGAGAAAGTTTCATTTTCGATTCCGGAACCAATTTAGTCGGCTCACACGTATGCGTTTGCGTTCAGTTGACTAGCTAGCTTGTGCAAAGTGGAAAACTAGTTAAAAACAACTGGTAGATCCTGTGGGTCATATTTTCCTGGTGTATCTTCAAATCGAGTAGCACGCTAACCCACGGTGTGAAACTAATTTGGAAGCCTGCTATTCGTTTGTAATGTTACATCCAGTTCCAAAAAAATGTCCCGTAAATAGAAACCCCCTCTCGAGATTATGGCTCTCAAAATTACGACCTGTGTTCCAAGGGCGGTTTATACCCGTATAGGCCTTGTGTAGTAAGGGTGACTATTGAGGACATTTTAACTATTGAAATTGTATTGCAATAGGTCACATTGATATTGCAATAGTATTGCGATAGTGGAGGTACTATTGCAATTATAGTATTGCGATAGTTTTCAGGAATGACTTTATTTAATTAATGCCTTATACTTTTAAGAAATAACTAAGACGTAGTGGTCAATACAGGTGGAACACAGTGCAGTGGAATTTAATCAAAGTTATTGAGAAACCAAAATGTTTAACAGACACAACTGTTGTTAGTGTTTTAGTAGATTCATGAAAATTGGAACACTCCATAGAATTTAAGCAATTTGTGGTAAAACGAAATAACACGTTTGTAACACTCTAACATTCCCGGAACATTAGAGTCGCTAAAACATTCTAGTCGCAGTAGGTGGATTGCTTATAGTTTCTTTTTCATCATTATTGTGACCTTGAGAATCAAAGATGGGTAAAAATCTAAAGAATTTAAAATGTTCGAAGTATACGTGTAGAAGCTATCGACAGTTCGCTACACTATCGCGATTGTTATCGATGTTTCATTTTCACTATCGATCCATCGCTATCGCAGCGTTAATATGGCGATTAATCGATATATCGATGTAATGTTACAGCCTTATTGTGTAGGTGGTACCCCCATCCCGGTTCCCCTACATGTCCCCGTTCACCGTGCGAATCCAAGCTGTTCCAGTACAAAACATTTGCACGAAAATAATGCTTTTACGAGGCATGCTGGATCTGTGCACATTTTGTATCGCAACCTCGTTTCCAGGGAACGAGGTTGTTTGCATCGACGTAAAAATTAACAGTGCCTATTTAAGGCGTAAAATGGAGGAAACAAGGATGACAGCTTCATCCTCTTTTGGTTGACTGGCATGATTGACTTTTTGATTGGAAAAACCCAAACACATGTCAGTACATAATACCATTTAATTTGAGGGGGTGGGAGGTTTTGGAGGATTTTGTTCAGGGGACATACAGACTCCATGTCAAATGTTTGTAGAAATTTCATCTTATATGCAGACTTCTGTGCTATTTAAAAATGACACGGAGGTGTAGGTTATCACGGTTTATTTCCCACTAATTAATTTTTGTAATTTTTTTATTGGCTATTTTGGATCTCGTGGTGCAAATCGGAGGACGGATATCAGGCAATATACCCCGTCCGAGTCGATATTTGTCCTCCGATTGTCGGTCGCAAAAAAGGCAAAGCAATGTTTAAAATAAAATAGAACTCAACCCGATCATCTGAGTTGTTTACATCATTCGCAATCGTCGTCATATCACATTTTTTTTCAACATTTTCAACTTTCAAATGTATATACGCAATATGAAAATTAATCGGAGGGTTATAAATTAAATAAACCCCTTCCGGGCTTGCTGGTATATCAGAGGATAATGTATTTGGCTGATAGGTTGTCCTCAACTGAAATTTCACAGTTGCCCTCGAAGCTTCGCTTCTCGGACAGTCTATCTAGTCTTTTTCGGACAGTCAATCAGCCCCGAACATTATCCTCCGATGTACCAGCCGCCGAAAGGGGTTTATTTACTAAATATTCACGATTCTTAGATCCTTTCAATCGTTTAAAGGCGAAATCAATCGCCTTATGTCTACCTTGTACTCCCACACGGCAAACATGCAAATCAGTTTTTATTTTAATCTTTGTACTGATGTTTGTAAGTTGTAATATATAGATTTAGCCAAGCCTAAAAGCGGAGCTCCACGATTATTATTTTTTTACTGGTATTGAAGAACACCGCACGGCTTTCCTTGCGCCAATATTTTATGTTTAGAGCAGTCAACGGGAATTGACCGCGGTTCAAAAACATCAAAACAATACAAGAAAACAATACAGTCGACGCGTGTGTTTGTTCAAAAACAAATTTAGCAATCACAGAATGATCAAATATTTTCATCCAACATCGTTGGACGAGCATGTTTGACGGTTTAGCCACCTTCTCACAATAGTGCATTAAATGGCTTTCCATGTTTGATCGAAATCAAACATGTTCATCCAAAATTTCGCACTACGAACAAATGTTTGATCGTTTAGCCACCTCAACAAACAAATCGTGCACAAACGGTAAAAAGCAACCAAATGAGCCACGTAACGTCGAAAATTTCAGCAATAATATGCAAAAATCATTTTTTTTGGACTCACTTGGTCCCGTGTTTGGTCAAACATTGTTTTGCGTTTAGCCACCAAACGTTATGCTTGACAAACACTATAATGGAAGAAAATGTTTGATCCTTTAGCCGGGACTTAACAAACATATTTCATAGTACGTTAAGTTTAGACATAGCTTAAATGTCGTAGAAAAGAGAAAAACGAAAACAATCCTGATAGTTTGGATAGGTAATCGCATGGGGCCGAGTAAATATCACTTGTGCCAGTTTTCAGAAAGTTGCTGAAATTGTCCTCATCGCGCAAAACATAAGTGATACTAATCCTTAATTTTACGAGGATTCATTGCGATTACGTGTTAATAACATAAGGGCAAACGTTTCTTTCAGTTCTTAACACTGCAGAAACACAGACGCCGAAAAACATGTGCAGTCAGCCAAGCGGAGGAAAACACTCGTTCGCTTGTAAAACAACAAACAAACAATTCGACTAGCTACTCTTTGTGTCCAAAACGAGTAGACTGTTATTTATATCCAGTCGAGACAGAAATACAAGTTTCCTTCCCGAACAAAATTAACAACGATTAAACCAAATGCTAAGCTTCAATTTATTTAAGTTACCTGTGTTGTCGAGCTTTCTACCACTTGAAAATACGCATCGATCCACTATAGTAAAAACACGCATCTACAAAAATAGCAAACGGTTTGTTCAAAGAAAGAACTTCTTCCACCAAGTGTGAGCTACTCGTTCCTGCCATTAATACCGGTGAGTTGTTAAGAACTTTCTTGGTGAGCTGCAAGATCTCGCGGTAAAGTGAACAAGCCCTGAAGCGTTAAATCATTTTGTTTTTCAACCACACAATCCGGGCGCCATAGAAGTGGATCCAAAAATTGAAGAATTTCCTGCGAACAACCTTTTGCTCTTCCATTTTCCAGTTGAAAATTCACCTTCCGGAGTAACTTTTAAGTTGTTCTTGATTTTTATGCCCTTCAGTTATGCGAATTAAGAGACAGAAACTGAACTTCGAAGATGATGTTGATTTGCTCAAAATGAAGACACCAACTGAATGTGAAATCTCGAGCCGCAGAAAGCGCGGTGTCTCGTTTTGGTTAAATTAACTTGATTTGAATAAAGGGATTAGTTTCTAAAGAAACTGTGGTGCTGCGTCGGTGGGGGAGTGAAACACGAAAATTTGGTTTATCAACGGAGTTGATAATGTAAATTGACCACCGTACAGGGATTCGATTAGCTGACGTTTCGAGCGTTAGCCCTTCGTCGGAGCGAATCGAGGAATTGTGGGTTGTGTATGGTTTATATACAGGAAATGGAGCTACGCTATTGGTGGTAACAAGGTAACGTGAAAAACATGAATAAATTAATTGAATGAAAAGCGCTCGTTGACACCGTGGGGATTAAGAGTGCCAATTTGAAAGATCAGTTTTTGCTCGAGATTTTTACGGCTTTCCGTGGTACCTTGATGTAGGGAAAGGCCGGAGATCGACATGTGCTGTTTGGAATGGTTAGGGAGATTAAAATGCCGAGCGACAGGTTTGGATGCGTCTTTGTCATTTGAGCCTGCGATCCAATTGAAAACCATTACCTGGCCAGCGGTCAACTTAAAAAAAACAGCGGACCTCGATGAGCTCTAACTTGAGCCCGCGATATGGTCACGTGATACTGGTCAGCGGAAACCTTGTTTTGACAGGTGTCAATTAGCCATGACACGGATGCCCTATATCAAAGATCTACGCTGTAAACTAGGTGATCAGCTGGAGTATGGCCGCCATGTTGGATTATTATGATTATTATTAGGATATTATTAATTATTGGGCGACTCCGTCGTCGTGCGTACGCGCCCACGAGCAATACCGCTAGCCATTTTTACCATGAGAAAAGCAGTTGACGGGTTTCTATAGGTATGGTGCTCCGCCGGAGCTCCGCTATAAATAAAGTATATGTAGATGATACATGGTTATTGCGATAACACGCCCCCTCATGAGTTCCTGAAATAGTTTGCTGAAATACGTATTGGTTAATAACAACGAAATGTTTTGTTTTCAGGTCTAATTTCAAATGGAGACTACCGTAAGTCAGATAAACGTAATTCTAACTCTTGAGTCTATGAATGAGAATTGCCACGAGAACAGAGTGTTAAATGCAAACCGCTTAGTTTGCTTTTGCTTTGCTTGGCTGTTTCTTTAAACATAGCTGGCACAAACATCTAATCAAGAGATAAAAAGCAGCAAATACACCAACTGACAACAAAAGGGCCACAAAAATCACATCCAGTAAGTATAGCTGGTAAAACGGTAGATCCAATCCGCGCGGCCTGAGATGTGGCAAACCACCTTGAGCCTGCGTGTACTCCACCCAGTCAGCGGCTTGTTGTACAGGAGTGCGAGGGTGTAGTCTGATGGACTTGGAAATTCGAGCCGCAGATTCTCGGTAACTGAGGAAAGATTGAAAGAGGGAATAGTGCATAAAAATTTTCTGTCAACATTCAGTATTTAAGCGTTCTAAGTATTCCCTACAAATTTACTGGAAACCATAATGTGAGAATGAATAAATGAAAATCATATGTTTGCAATGCATATTAAAGAATGAAGATGTGAATGATCGTCGCAGTTATGAACATAACTTAAGCGGTAGTGAAAATGAAGCCCAAAAAAAATTCAGGCTTGTACGGGATTCGAACCTACAACCTCTGCGATACCGGTACAGTGTTTTACCAACTGAGCCAATTGGGAATTGGTCATTTTGTTGGAAACCACAATATTTGACGAGGACGCCATTTCTTCACACCGTCCACGGACACGAATAGTTGTGCGAAAACGCAACGAGGTATATTTCATTTTATTTCATGTCCTCTGCTAATTTGCAGCAAAAAAACTCACTATACCGTTTCAACCGCGTGGGGTCTTTGAGAGGTGCAAATACCGCACCCATAGGGTGCTATCAATAAAAATTAACAGTCAAATCTCACGACAAACTCCATAAAGATCGACTGTACTTCATAGGAAGACCTGCAACATTTAAGTTAAATCCGTTTTGAAATTCATTTCTTTCCTGGTTATCTACAGCCAACATAAGACAAAGATGTTTATTGTACCCAGAGATTTAAATAAACTAAATTACAAAAGCTAATAAATACTCGTTTCTGGGCACAACTGCTCATGCATGAAAAAAATAAATCTATTTGGCTTTTGCAAATGACCCTAAAAGCTGGTCATATCACCCAACAAGTTAACTATTTTAGCAAAAATGAATCAAAGAGATAGGCGGGAAGTGTGCACTTGTATTTATCGCTTCGCATACATTTCCAGCGTAAGGAAGCAAAGAATACCTGGATCGGAGGTTGTTAGGTATATTAGGTGAGTTCTAGCTGTAATCCAAAGTGTTGCCTACAGCTGCTATCCTTGTTATGACCAATGCGTTTGATAGCTGAACATGACAGACACTTTCCATCCAAACCGCATCGGTACAAACTTTGATCAAGATATTCAAATGTTGTTATGTGTGGCTATTAATTTCAGTGACTTTCCGGACTTATGTATGCCGTGGAGTCTATTTACCTCGGATTGCCCAGAACAGTGTTTATCGCGTTAATGAGATTACTTTCTGTTAATCAACTCCTTGTACAAAATCTCTGCCATCCCAAAATGTTTTGCTGCAACTGAGTTTTCCAGCTGGTCTCCAAAGAAAGGTACACAGATCATAGGAACTCCATGGTAACCGGCTTGTAGCATCCCATTCATTCCCGCGTGCCCAATAAACAGCCGAGTCTTGGGATGACCGAGGATGTCGTTCTGTCGGAGCCAGGATAAAACTTTGACATTGCTACCAATGTTCAGTCTTTTGCCTTCTGTTTCAAACAAAATGGAGCATGAATTAGGCAACGCTAGGGGAATCTACGGAACAAGTACTGTAGTTATGACGTTAATTGTTAGTAATATAAACTAGTAAATCCCGAAAAGTACCCATCAAATATAAAGCCACAAAAATCTGACACTAAAATTCTTCTTATATACGCCCTCCCAAATGTAAACCGCTGAGTCTAAAGATCAGTTGCTCTTAGCTGTTACCTTACTAACTCAAGCTATTTTACAGCCAAATCCAACCAGTTTTGAAACGCCCAATAATCTCTTAAGTAATACCTCCGTTCAGTCTTCCGAAAGTAATGCTCGGGGCTTGTACATGTTAAGTGATCAGTTATAGTATCCCGTATCATCTATCCTTTACATCTCAGACCTCTGTTCTCAATAACTTTACCACCCATCTTAATTTCTTTTTTTTCAATATTACGCATCTTATATTGGTTAACAGCATGTAGGATGAGTGACAAGGGACCCTGCACAAAGAGAAAACCCCTCACTAGGAGCATCCCCTGAAGTTGGCAGGTTGGAAGAGGGATGGTGGGGGGGGGGGGGGGGGGGGTTCTGAACATTCCCTCTCCTGTACCTTTGTGGTTTAGTGGGCAAAGTAAAAACATTTTCCCATTTTCTGCTGGTTCCCGCTGCTTTCAACATTCTGATTCCCGTCCCTTTATCGCGCCTCCAGGGACTTCTCACCCGTTCATTCCGGCGGTCTTCCACCTCTGCCCCAGCCCCCCTGCGCCCCTCCCTTACTTTAAGTTAGCACCACTTGGTGAGAACATTCGACCGCAGCATAGCGTTGGTTTTATAAGTGGTCAAGTTACATCATGTTTCCTCAGATTAGTCACTTAAGTGGCGATATTTTACGGAATTTTTGGCGGCACTTTCTTCCAATTAAGAAAGATGACCAAAATAAAGCAATTAAAAGAATAATGGAATACTTTTTAAATCAAACACCTTTTAAGTCCAACGTACCTGCGTTTGGTTTCCAGATGACGCGTTGTGGCTGGTTAGAGAAGACTGAAGCCATTGTTTCAGTCTTTTTGTCGTCTATTTCGCCAAGAATGGATCCAAAAGACACAAGGATAACTCCCTCGTCACCAGATTCCCGGACAAACTCCTCTAGCTCGTCCGGAAGAGGTTTAGCTGGACTGGATAAAAGTGGACCAACCATTTTATGACCTGAAACACATAGTTAAAGTGAGTAAAGTGATGACCAAACGTTGTGAAAAACAAAGGAATAAATTTCAGCTTGGTCTCAGAATATCTAGAAATTCAAGAGCTGATGAATACGACGAAGTTAAGAGATCTTACACCTCCATGCGTATACCCCTATCCAAAAACATCCCGTCTCAGCGGAAACGAATGGTCTCAGGTATTTTGGGATCAGTCATTGCCACCAGAAATTGACTGTTCATTCTCTTGTCACCAATACTAAGAGGGAGAGAACCTTCAAGTTTGTCTACCCATTCAGTAGTTGGTGGGTTAATTCGACGATGCGCTGAATCAAAAAGTTCAAGTTGGGGTGGCGAGTAAATAATCTTATGGCAATAATTTAGTCAAACTCCACTGGTTTCCAAATATGAGTTTTGGATGTTAAGCTGCTTTGGATTCTCTATTACATTTTCAAGATTGGGGTGGGAGGTCTAAGCCATGTAGAAAACAATGAGACACTGACTTTTTCGAAAGTTAGCTTGCAGGTCGAGCAAAGTTTCAAATTTACAACGCGTTACCCTTCCAAATAATAACTGACTCATCTCGAGCTATGTCTCTTATAAGTAAATATTCATGTGTGCAACCATCATACGCGAGACTGGGATATTACGATACGACTACAAAAGTAGGAGGTAAACATGAGGGCGAGTTCTCTCAAATCGAACGAGTCCCCGTACTGACTGAAGAGAAACGAAGATAACAGATGCTTGGTATAGGTTTACACAACAACCAAAATTGTAACGGTTTTGCTAAGGACTACTTTAAATAGCCTTGTATCAGCATGTGCTTTTAAGGGACACGAGGTTGACTTTTCTAGACTACAGCCAGTACTCCCTTTTTGATAGGGTGTTCTTGAGCAAGCGGCGAAGCCACAGTCCACAAGCAGCGTAAAAAAATGGGACCGAAAAGCCACTCTCGTGTTCACAGTTGCATAATTCACTCATTTCACTAACATGTAGAATCAGAGCAAGAATTAGGACAAACGCTTGCAATCGAAGACAGTTTGATATTACTTACATGGTAACATTGGTCGTGAATAGTCAAAGGCTTCGGTTTGAAACAGAATAAGATCCACTTTCTGAAGAGTCTGCTCCAGACTTTTTTCCGGAGTTATGTTGTGTTTTTTCTTTAAGGCCAAGTAGGTGTTGATGGACCAAGCAGCGATCTTGTTTTTCAACAACCAAACTGAGTTCTTTGCTCTCTGAAAAAAGCTCATGTTGTCTGTCATCACTGATGAAAACTGAGGTATGTAGGATGGAAGGGCAGCAACGTTAAAGGCAGGAATTATCATGGCTGTTGTCAGCGAACTCATTAACACCGTCACATGTGGCTTGGAGAATTTATCTGCGATCAGAGACGAGCACGCATACATGCCGCCACCAATGACCAGGTCAGCGGACTTGACTTCATCCATGACGGCTTTGTCACCGAATTTTGCATCGCAGTAGGCAAACATGAGTGGAGGTAATTTATGCACACACGGCATGTACGTTGATTTTGCTTCTTCACTTTTGAAAGCGTTTTCAAAACGACCCGGTTCTGATAACGAACTCGACCGGCGCCGTGACGAAAGGCGTAACCGAATCGAAACCGATGCGGTTACAAATGAAACCGCGTCCGTGTAAACAGTGCCTTAGCTACCCGAACGTAGCCAGCCCCCGAAAGTAGCGACCCTCCGAAAGTAGCGATAGAAAAAGGCTTTTAAATCCGAAAGTAACGAGCGTCGTTAGTTTCGGAACTTTACAGTACTTATTACTGGTAAAAATGACTGATTGATTGATTGATTAATAATGCATATGTCAAGCTCACTCGTTAGTAGCAAAATTTCCCTACTTGAACATTTTTTATCAAACAGTGAGCAAAATAAACATACACACATATAGTACCTCGTGTCCCCTGGCAAGAAGCTCTTTTCCAAGTCTCGCAAGAACAAGATAGTGGCTTCTTCCAATAAACGGAACCATCACAAATTTCGCCCGCGAAGCAACTCGACTAAACTGTCATCAACAGAACTAGGCTGCGCGCAAGACAACGTAGTAATGCCATTGTCAGTTGTGGTTTTCCTTCTCCAGCAGCTGTAAGTAAAGTAAATCTTGTCTGCCTGATCTTGGTTTTCAGTCCTCTGTAATTACTTGATCTCCACGGGAAACCGGGATTTCTGACTCAATATAGACTTTCTCAAAAGGCTAATACTGATAATTTTAAGTAAATAGTTTTGAGTGACAGCTCAAAACTTGCGCGTTGTTCCCAGAGGATTTGTGACCGGGTAAAAAGGTGAATGCACTGGGAATACTGGGCACGTGTGTCATGACACGGCACGCTAAACGTATCATTTCACTCACGGATACGCGCATTTTCCTGAGCAAAACAAAGATTGTCAAGTTGCCAAATCGAACACGTGCCAAACTTATCATACTCACATACGCAGGTACATGATCAGCAAGAGATAAATATATATATATATTTTTTTATTTAAACATATTTTCTATTGTTTGCCCCAAAAGCACCTAGGCTTATCAAGGGGGCTTACAATGATACAATAATCAGGCTAAAAAATACAGACAGACACAAACAGCACACAAAAACTAAGTTACAACAAATAAATTTACATAATTACAAACATATTAATTAAACAGTTAAACAGTGGCCATCGAAAAGCGATTAGTATTGATTATAAAAGTCTGGACTTCGCGAAATAGAGCACAGTTGATATCATAATTTGCAGATTTAACGCCATACAAAAGAAAATTAAGTTTTTTAGCATCGCTGCTGGATGACCACGTTTCACCTAGAATATTAGCAGCGGAGGTAAGGAGAAGATTACGTTGGGCGGCATACGTACGGCGGCAAGAGATAAATATAACTTAAATTGTTAGATGAGCTTGTAACAAATCAGAAAATGTCATGGATTAATCCCCTGAATGTTTTAATCCAGTTCCTAAACCCGGAGGAGACCTTTTATTGAACTCGCAGCGTGCAAGCTTGACATTTGGCCACAGTTTTTTCCCATTAACGCCAAACCGCAAACGGCACTTTCAGGTTAAGCGTTTGGAGTTTGAGGTATCATGGCCTCTATCGGTTGAGCCAGACGATTTCATTCTGTACGTAAGAAATTAAAATCAACTGGAGATGGCATTTAAAGAGCGTAAATTTTTAATCATGCTCCGTGCTAGGCCATCTAAAAACGCACATGATATATTTTATCCGAGTCTAAATGCGAAAGAAGAATGTTTTTTTCAAAAGCACTTTACGGAGATCAAAGGGTATATTGGATTTGCTACCTATACAAATGCTTGTTTTTAGAGAGAAGGAAAAATGCTCTTTTGGCTGAAATTTCTTCTCTATACCTAGATAAATAACTACTACATGGGATAGCTGAAAAGAAATGCCAAGAAACTTTTAGGAACATCATATGCCAAACGTGAATACCTACCTCTCTTGCCGTCGAAAAAAACGCGCGTTGAAATCATACGCGCGGTCAGCGCATGGTCACGCGACTCCTAGACGTTTTTCGGTTTGACGTAAGGGAACTTACGCACCGACGTTTTTGAGCCACAGACGTCAACCGGAAGAGAGGCATTTTCTCTTTTTACTTGCCTTGGCACGACCACGTTTGTATTTACTAAGTGTCTTTGCTCTTAAAGAGACGATTTACTTGAAAATTTGTACACAACCACTGCCCAAGCGAAACGTCCACTTGCGGTTGTAATCCGTCGGTCAAAAACACCCTTTAAGCCAAATCCTGTAGCTAAATGTCTCTATTGAAACAAATTATGTCGGTTCTCGAGTCGGTTTTAAGTAAATTCGAATTTACACTTCGTTGTTCTGAGAAACCAATACAGTATACCAAAATTTGGAAAGGTACCGTGGCTCATATAGTGTATTTCATTGTAAAATGCACAACTCGGTTTTTTGCGGTAGAAATCCGAGTTGTAAATTTGGTGATAAATGCATGCAACTCGGATTTTTGAAGTAGAAATTTGCCGCTCAATGGAACTCTGAGTTTGCAATAAAAAATCGAAATGTAACTTTGGCAATTCATACAACTCGGATTTATTTGGTAAAATGAGAGTTGTACATTTTGCGATTAAAATACATTTATTCATGTCCTATATGAGCGACGCACCTACGGTTGGAAAGGCAGATGCGATATAATATTTTCTTGATATATCAGCAAGTGAGACAAGTCTCTTACCCGAACCAGTTCTGACGATATCCTTGCGGCGGTCACGTACTCCGTTGCTATTGTCCGGCAGCAACACAAAGGTTTTCAGTTATCGAAGGAAATTCTCTTCACCGTGTCAAATGATTCACATTTATAGTATTTATAGTAGTCACCTGAGCTTTCCCTAGACAGAAAATCTTTTTATTCCGCTGAGTGCATTAAAAATAATGAATTCTAAAATTGCCAGTGCCGCAACAAACAATAGATACCTTTTTTGATCAGCATAGCGTAAAACAATTATCCTGCTCAATCTTGAGGAATATCGCTTGATTTTAGCCAACGCGGCCTACGGCCTCGTCAGGTAAGTATCAGTTCATATTCCGCGCGATTTCGCGGGATAGTTGTTAAATATCACCGGCACGAAGCATGAATGGGCTATAATTTTCGTTGTAAGGATTAAGCGTGTGACTAGCAACAGAAAAAAATTACACCTATCGTGTATTTTGATGACTCCTAACGGTACGAGTAAAGCCGGTTTGCGCAATAAAAGAAGTTATAAGTCAAAGTCATTTGTGTCATCAGAACGTGATAATAAGCTATTTCTTTATATTTATTTGTGCTTATGATGCAGTTTAGGTGACAACGATTGTTTCTGTCACGCTATTTGACAGCCTTGCTCTCGTGTCCCAGGTTCCTTAGTCCAGTCCAGATCCGAAGAAGAAGCGACGTCTCACGCAGTCAATTTTAGTTTGGTCTAATTGCATTGAATTGTTGTTGTTGTTGCTGTTGCATCTACTCCTCGAGTCACCCTGCATGGGAGGCTAGGAAGCGGCGACATATCAACCTTTCACGGCCCAGGGATTGACATGAGTTGCCACCCAAAGCCGTTCACCCATTCTTATTAGCATTGCGCAAGTCTATATTGGACTGGTTAGTGAACATAGAATAAAAAGATACGGTCAGGCAGATAACATTTACTCTGCCAAGAGTTAACTTACAGTTACTGGAGGAGAAACTGAGCATTGGCAAACGTAACCCCAACCGAATACACTGAGGGACTAACGAGCCTGAAGATGGCATTACTTCGTTGTCTTTCGTGCAGCCTACTCCTGTTGTTTACAGTTCAATCGACTTGTTATGCGACAAAATTTGCGATGGTTCCCTTGTTTGGAAGAAGCCACTATCTTGTTCTTGCGAGTCTGGGAAAAGAGCTGCATGCCAGAGGACACGAGGTATGATATTGTTCGATCACTTGCGTGATTGTTTGTTCAATTGCAAGGAGTCATGACTTACCTGACTTAATCCCTACTCTGACCTCTGGGAGAATAGCGCCGTTCACTCGAGTCCTCCATCCTGCTCTGTCTCTTGCAGAGATGACGGCCTCTGTTGAAACTTTATTAAATGCTTAGAAATTAGTAGACTCGTTACGTTTTACTGGTGAGCTAAAGTGGCAGTGTTATTGCCATATTCATCTTTACTGAGTATAAACAGCTAGAATTTCGAATTCCAAACACATACAAACAAAACAGAACCACTTTATAAGGCTTATATTTTTTGCACGTAAATTTGGTAATCAAACTGACAGTGCCCTCCCTTTGCTAAACTTGCTAGACGTTCTAACAGTAAATAATGTGTACCGACTCCATGCTTTAAAATCCACGCATCTATGGCACAAAGGTCTGCTACCAAATTTGTTTCAAAGTCATTTTCAATATGCAAGTAGTATTCACGGGTATAACACTGACCAGATATGCTTCCAAACAAAATTTATATAAACCTAAGGTGCGCACTAACTCTGGAAAACAAATGACTGCCTTTGTAGCGACTGCTTTCTGGGAAAATATCCAAGTAGACTTAAAAAACCTAAATGTCTTCAATTTCTCAAAAACGTGAAACTTTATTTACTCTCAGTACAACACTCTGAAACTTTGTCTTAGTGTCATCCTTTCCTTTTCTACTAAACTACTTTCTTCTCAGTGTATAAATAGTTCTGCTCTCCTTAATTTGTTTTAAGTACCTTAATCGAACTGGAGGCTAGCCTGAAAACATACCCGTTACCCCGTTACCTCCAGGCTCTATATTTGTACTTAGGTAATTTTTACAATGTTAATTTCTGTGTATGTGTTAAAAGCGACTGAAAGCAAAGTTCGTGACTGATCGAGACAACGTTGATTTGTTTGCTTTCTTTGCGGTTTCATCTCGCATCTAATTGGTGGCTACGTTTAACATGGACCTGCCAAAGTCAAATCAAAGTGTTCACGGTTTTTTGACTTTCATAGTAAATAGGTCTAAAAAAAATATGTAAAGTACGTGAGCGAAATAAAGTGTTGTGTTGTTGTTGTTCTTCAAGTCACAGTCGTTACACGCTCGAGCTGTTACAGTTTGTTGTTTTTCACCAGCTTGGGAAAAAGTAAACATCCAAGTCATTGATATCTTATGAAAATAAAGACTACCACCACTGCTACTGTATCCCGTGACGGATCAGATGCTGTTTATGTTCGCATCCCTTGCATGCAGCTGCTTCAGCGCACGTTACGTCACGTCACGCCATATGATATAGCGTTAATTTTGATATGCTTCAGGGGCACCCAACGACAAGTTTCGGTAGATATCTGTTCGGTGGAGAGTAATTCGCCTTGGGTTTTCGGCGTCGATTAAAGAGTGCACTCGGGTTTTCGTAACTAAAACGTGGCCTAAAAGATTCGCAATTGGGAAATCATAGCCCCTAAGGTTTTCGAAAAGGTCGTAATTGCTGTTTATGGCAGTTAAAATTTCGGAAAGCAAATAGTTCCCTAGAAAGTTCGTGGAAAGTTCATTTCAGCTTGCATTTTCTCAAAGGAAGATTATGTTCCCTAACATTTTCGGGCAATTAAAATTTCAGCTAGGGAGTCCGAACAGATGAACTTCTTCTAGCTTATGAAAACATCCGTTAAAACAGACTTCAAACACCATAGGGTACTTAAAAATGCGTTTCCACAGCTTTTGGTTGATTTGGCTCGTTTGGTGCCCCTGATGCTTCTCAACCATGGAGGCCAGCTTAACTAGCCAGGGCCTATTCTTCATGAAAGGGTATTCATTTTATCTCACAAACGGATTCGGTGACCCCTCAACTTCTTAAAATAATATGAAAAGTTATCAATATAGCAAGATTTTCGCGCGAACGTCCTTAACTTGACAACGTTTCGCCTCCAACAATTGTAGGTCACATCAGTTGCTTATCTTTTCTCCCAGGCTACGGCTGCGCAAGGCTTGAGCTTGAGAAAATTTCAGATGGCTGTAGATGTTAGCGAAGGTTGTGTGTGAATGTGGGGGCTGGGGGGTAGGGGGCTTAATCAAGGGTACTTGATAGTATTGAGTGCTTCCCCTCTCCACTCCCCCCCTCCCCAAGGAGGTAACTCCTGGTTTTAAGCCTCCAAATTTAGAACCCATTTAAGACGAGAGTTTCCGTTTAAAAGTGATACTTCGTTTTGAAGTACGCAATTTGTTGAAAGTATCCCGAGTTAATCAGGTCTAAATCACTGAACCTATTACACTAAAGTTGCTTCCCGTTCGTTCTTGTTCGTTGCCAGGTTGTGCTTTTCGTGGGTGATTGTCAAACCTACGCCGCAAGAGAAGTAAATATAAAATGGTTCAAGTGTCCTGAAGTGGTAAAAGCATTGGATATGACGAATATACATCAGATATCTCAAATGATCCTTGCCTACTGTGACGCAAAGTTCAGTGACAAAACAATCATGGGTGAAGTCAAGTCCGCTGACCTGGTCATTGGTGCAGGCATGTATACATGCTCGTATCTGATCGCGGATAAATTCTCCAAACCACACGTGACTATATTAGAAGGCTCCCTGACTACAGCCACGGCAACTCTTCCGTTTAATGTTGCCGCACTTCCTTCCTACATACCTCAGTTTTTATCAGAAATGACAGACAACATGAACTTTGTCCAGCGGGCAAAGAACGCCTTTTTTTGGTTGTCAAACAGCATCTTTTTCTCGATCAAGTTTCAGAGCCCCTACGTGGCCTTAAAGAAAAAGCACAACATAACTCCGGGAAAAAGTCTGGAGCAGACTCTTCAGAAAGTGGATCTCATTCTGTTTCAAACCGAAGCCTTTGACTATCCACGACCAATGCTACCATGTAAGGAACATCGAGTTGTCCTTTTTCGCCCTTAGATCCCTCACGAGAGTGGAAATGTCTAGATATGAAAATCAGTGGTAAAAACGAAGATTTTCCCGCTTCCGCGCTGCTTGCGGCTCGTGGCTTAGCCACAAACTTACTCCGTAGGAAGAAACAAGATGAGGAGAAAGAAACAGACTGCTCGCTGTCCGAGATTAGTCATTACAACCTTGCTTACATTAGAAAGCCCATGTTAATGCAGTGGAACCCCTATTAAGCGGAACGAACTTTTTACCAATGGTCTAGCCTGTTCCAGGCTCTCAGATATTTGGGGTGAGCGCGCGAGGACGAGTGAAGAAAATTCGCGCGAGTTTTCCCTCGTTTCGTGTATCGCTCTTCGCTCGCCCCAAATACCTGAGAGCCTGGAACAGGCTACCAATGGCCCGATTGGTGAGGGCATATTAACGAATGGAATCCAGGAATTAACGTAAAAAGCGTAAAAAGAAATGCTACATCAGAACAAGTCAGTGTCTCGAAAAAATCGTACATGGTAAATGCGAGACTATGCGGCGAGACCTGGTTCACGAAAGGGTGATAGTCGTATTCTTGTCCCCAAGCCCGACTCTTTTTCACAGTTGAAAAAGTAATGGAGACTCCAAAATGACCTCGTACAAAAGAAAGGCATATTTTGCAAAACCATTTCCCACCCAAACTTGAATTCTTGGCTACCGTACATTTTCTAGCCTGCGGAGCAAGCGTTTCCGTGTGGTTTGAGCGCTGAAAAGAGCCACACGGAAGCGCTTGCTACGCAGGCTATACATTTTCAACCTTCTTTTGACAGACTTGGTAGCCTATTCCCTTTTCTTGCATTAATGGCAATTGAAAATAATGAACAATCAATTCTTGTTTGCCGTAAATGAACCAAAAATGACTTAGAACGATTGTCCTTGGGAAAGAACATTTTGCGTAGAGCATTACTCTCCTAACTTTATCACGCTCGTGAATTCTGAACATCTGAGATCACATTGAGGCTCATTCATGATCAGTTTGCTTATTATGTCGTCTTTTAAACGAGTAACGTTATCTACTTATGCTCTCTAGATCATAAAATGGTTGGTCCACTTCTATCAAGTCCAGCACAACCACTTCCGGACGAGCTAGAGGAGTTTGTGAGGGGATCTGGGGACGAGGGAGTCATCCTTGTGTCCTTTGGATCCGTTCTTGGTGACGTAGACGATCAAATAATTGCAAAAATGGCGGCTGTGTTTTCCAGTTTACCACAGAGAGTTATTTGGAAGCTAAACAAAGGTTTGTTGGACAGAAAGTGTCACAGGAATGTAACAAAAAAGGTTTATATATAATTTCTCAAAAAAGTTCGCTCTATTTTTACTATGTCATGGAAATTCTTCTCGAAATCGAATTTGAACTTGTTAGTGACGTGCGGAGAATGCAAAAAATTTCCTGGGGCTTCGCGCCTCCTCGCGGGTGGTAATTGAGCGTGTTTTCGCGTGGTCTACTCGTTTTACTGTCTATAAGATAAATATGGTGACTGCTCGTAGTCTACTGGATATACAGACCTTCGTTACAGCGCCTCATTCATAGTTTATTTTTCTTAATGAGACAGAAGACAAAAGCCTGAACATTGGTAGCAATGTCAAAGTTTTATCCTGGCTCCCACAGAACGACATCCTCGGTCATCCCAAGACTCGGCTCTTCATTGGACACGCGGGAATGAATGGGATGCTACAAGCCGGTTACCATGGAGTTCCTATGATCTGTGTACCCTTCTTTGGAGACCAGTTTGACAACTCAGTTGCTGCGAAACGTTTTGGGATGGCAGAGATTTTGTACAATGAATTGATTACGGAAGCTAATCTCGTCAACGCGATAGAGACTGTGCTGAACAATCTGAGGTAAGGAAACTCCTTTAATCCAAAACGGAACGTAATTTACAAAAAGAAAAACAACAACTTATAACCAGAAACATAATTTGAATGCCTTCATCCGATTCATTACAGATGCGCTTATTTAAATTACTACAACAACAACATACTTTATTTGCATTGCCATTTAACTTACAGGGGGGAGGGTGAGGGCGAAGGGGAGGGGGAAGGGAAGGGGAATGGGGAAAAAAGAAGGGGAGTATGGAATTCGCGCGCGCGAGAACGCGAAGGGCTCGAGCGCTCTTCAAGTTCTTGCGCGACCCGAATTCCCCTTCCCCTTCCTCGTCGAACGCCTACCACGCAGGCTATTTAAAAAGCACAATCTCGGTACAAAAGAAAAGCATTGACAATGTGTCGCGGGGTAGGATTACTTTAGAAATCTCAAGTCATCTCTTGGTATGACTTATCCTTTCTTTTAGAGAGCATTTCCAAAGCGTCAAGAGTGTTCTATTGTTTCTCTCTTCTCTCAGTTACCGAGAATCTGCGGCTCGAATTTCCAGGTCCATCAGACTCCACCCTCGCACTCCTGTACAACAAGCCGCTGACTGGGTGGAGTACACGCATGCTCAAGGTGGTTTGCCACATCTCAGGCCGCGCGGACTGGATCTACCGTTTTATCAGCTATACTTACTGGATGTGATTTTTGTGGCCTTTTTGTTGTCAGTTGGTGTATTTGCTGCTTTTTATCTCTTGATTAGATTTTTGTGCCAGCTATGCTTAAAGAAAAAGCCAAGCAAAGAAAAATCAAACTAATTAAGGTTTGCGTTTAACAGTCTGTTTTCAAGACTCAAAAAGGAACACCGGTCCTTTCTGTATGTGCCGGAGCACATTGTATTTCTATTGCTTTTGAAATGTTTTGATTAATGGAGTTGTATTGTTTTCTGTCGTTTGGTTTCTTTGTTTCACGTCATCTGGTCTCCGGTACCTGCGAAAAGAACCGAAACACCACACTGTAAAATCCAAATGTAGAGTTTGTTTGATTATCAGAATTCTTCACAGGCTCAAGAGTTAGCATTACGTTTATAATTACTCCATTTGAAATTAGAACTGAGAAAGTGTTCAGTCAGTAAGGGAACAGTTGATGTGATTGACTTGTTGATGGGAAAAGTCCAAACTCGTGTACATAATACCATTTAATTTGCGATGCGAGGGGGTGGAGAGGTTCTGGAGGATTTTGCTCAGGTGGAAATACAGACTCCATGTCAAATGTTTATATAAATTTCTTACAAGCAGAATTCTTCTACTTTCGGGGTGATAACGAAGGAGAAGGTTATCACGGCTTATTCACGATATATATTGCTACTGCGGTAACAGATCCTCTCAGATCTAGAGTTCTTGTAATAGACTGTTGCTGAAATATGTGTTCACGCATTGGTTAATAGCATTATTTAGGTATTTTATCAGCTTTACCTTCTGGATGTGATTTTTGTGGCCTGTTTGTTTTTAATGGGTGTTTTCGCTACTATTTATCTGTTTTGAAATTATATGTTTTTACCGAATGTGCTTAAAACAAAAAGCCAAGTGTAGAAAAACCACACTCAGCGTTTGCATTATCCTAACTAAGCTTATCCTTTAACGCCAAAATTAGTGCCTTTAAATTAATGTAATTATTAGGGAAGAAACCAGACTGTTTCAAGCCTGCGTGACCTCTTTTTAATCAAAATTCTTATATATAAAGGCAAACAAAAACACAATCTTGTACAGTTTAAGAGTACAGCTCTGGAGGTTTACCGTTAGCCCTCGTGGCGGGCACGGGAGCTGGGGAAAAATAGGGCGCGACTTTATGGAGCGCGCGCGAGAGAAGAAAAGCGTGAGAGAGAGGACACACGCGAGAGAGGACACGAACGAGAGAGGGAAGGAGCAAGGGAGGAGACACAACCAGGCTACTTTACAGTTAGTTCTCGCAATGTAACTCACAGTTTTAGAAGTTAGAAGTGCGTTAGGACCTTACCTACGAGGTGTAGGTTAACACGGTTTATTCACGATACATATTAGCTCTAGTTTTGAAAACAAAAAGTGCGATTTAATAATGGTTTAAAGACGGATAGCTAAGCAGGCTGAAACCAACCCAAGTGCTTTCGTTTAGCAAACTATATGTGAAATATGCCCTTTCAAGTTATCACTGTATCAGCTGATTTTGTAGCTTTCACAGGACGATTAAATGTCTTCAGGTAGACTGAAGATGTTTCAGTTCTTAAGTTCTTCAGTTCTTTATTATTTTTTTGTTCTTTTTTTGTTTCAAACATGGTTAGTAGAGGAGACTACTAACTATGTTTCAAATTAGTACTATGACCAGCTTGGAGACACTCGTTCAGGCGCTAAACTTGAGATTATCATTTGGTCTTATCGATCGACCCCGCGCAAGCTCACAGGAGTAAATCTCATGCCAATGTGGTAGGCTTTGATGAAATTGAATCATATTTGTCGAACATATCGAACTTAAATGAGGGAATCGAGGCTTTCTTGAACGAAACAACTATTGAAAACATATTGACAACAGAGGTGTAGCGTCCACATACGCACGTACGCCCGTGCGTACAGCTGAAATCTGGACAAAAATATTTTCTTATTCCCTGAAAGCATTTTTTAAAGTTATCATAAAATCGGGCCGATTTTTAAATGTCGAATTAAACTGGCGTCTCTGTGTGTAAGTCTTTCCAGTATCTTTTCATTAATCCATATCACGGCAAAAAAGTCATAGTGGAGTGAAAACAAAGGGAAATTGAAAAAACTCTACCCTCCGAGGCGAGCACACCCATCCTGTGTCAACTTGCACTGCTGAGGGTAGCTTCAGCAGTATGTAGAGACTGAGAACCCTTTGCGAAGTACAACTGTACCGTGATAGACGGGAGATGGGTAAAATACAGTGTAACCAACTACCTGCTGCATTTTCTCTCTCATTTATTTATTTAGATGTCTCTCGGAAATACCAGGAAATGGGCTTTCCGAGACCTTGAATTTCAAACTTTTGTGGGGGAGCATGCCCCCGTACCCCCTGGTTTGAAGGGCTTTGGCGTTCGAAATTTTCTTCTGTGCGTACACCTTCAGAATCTCACGCTCCCGGGGGGGCGGGGAGGGGCGCACCCCCTATAGTGGCCTATACGGGGAGGCTCCGCCCGAAAGGGGTACCTTTTACACGCTTCAGGTATATGAAAGGGTAGGGATTTCACGAGTCGAAGTATATGAAAGGGTAGGGAAATCTGTCATTGAGGTATTTAAAAAGGCCTTTCATTAAAATATTTCGAACGCACATACGTTATAACTGTACTGTTTTAATTTATTGAACGCAACGTGCAAATGTTTATTATAGTAATATATAGAATTAGCCAAGCCTAAAAGCGGAGCTCCACGATTATATCTTTTTTTGTACTGGTATTGAACATCTACGCATGGCTTTCCTTGCGCCAATATTTTATGTTTAGAGCAGTCAACAGGAATTTACCGCGGTGCAAAAACCTCAGGACATTAAAACATTACAAGAAAACAATATGCAAAACGAAACAAACAAAAAACGATCAAACGTCTCACCCCCACATCGTGTTGGACAAGCATGTTTGGCCGTTTAGCCACATCTCTCAACATTGCTTTTAAATGGCTTTCCATGTTTGATCTAGATCACTGAAATAATTTCATCCAACATTTCGCGTTACGAACAAATGCTTCATCATTTAGCCACTCCAACCAACAAAGCATGCAACCAAATGGACCAAATAACGTCGACATCGCAGCGATAATACGCAAAAAATCGTTCTATGGACTCACTCTGTCTGGTGTTTGTTTCAACATTGTTTGTGCGTTTAGCCACCCAGCGTTATTTTTGACAAACACTATGCTGGATGAAAATGTTTGATCGTTTAGCTGGGGCTTTAGTCCTTTTTTACGAGGAGTCATTGCGAAGACGTGTTAATAACATAAGGGCAAAAATTTCTTAACGCTGTTGAGGCACAGGTCTACGTCAAAAAACTGTCAGCCAAGCGGAGTAAAAACACTCGTACGTACGTAGGCACGTACGTACGGTGACCAAAACCAAATTTTCTCGAACAGATAGGTTACCATATTTTCTTACCAATGGTGCTCCGCTTCGCGACTCTTCGGGCTGCCGGAGCTCTGCTATAATTAGCACTATAGATGTAGTTTTACATTTTTAGCATAGTTAATTTCATTTTGCCGGATATTTTATTGATTGTAATAATTGTAAAGCGCACTATATAAGTAATAAAATTATTATTGTTATTATTATTATTATTATTATTGTGCAAATTTATTTTGACGTTTGTTTACAATTATTCACTTCGCGTTTGCGTCCAACAAAGGAAACTATGTAACGCTAAGCAACTACAGGAAAGAATTAGAAGCATGGTTGTTCTTCTCGTAGTAGTGCAGTTTTTCTTTGTTGTTTTTGATTTCGTGTCGGACAAGTTCATTACATTTGCTAATACTGGCGAAGACCAACTTTAGCGAAAAACTATTTAAGACTTTGCTATGCTGCATCCATGTCCGACTGTTAGGTCGAGAAATGAACTAGGCGATGATTCTAAACCTGAATTATTACTGCAATATGATTCTTTAAAATAGTCATTTTTACATTATGCATCATTTATTTGTGATATATTTCAATCACACACTCAGTTGCTGATATTTGGAAGAAGCCATGGCATTTATGAAAGTAGAAAAATATATCAAGTATATTTAATATACTTAATTGTGCATCTGAAAAGCTCTTTACTTACTTTTATGACCAATTAATCACGCGATCAATTAATAATTTCTTGATTAATTGTTTTGGGCGACCAGAGTCTAGGCCTGGGTACCCTAGCTGGAATATTTGAAATTTTTCTTAGAAACTGGGGATGAGTGACTGTCTTAAAACAGGAACCCTACAGTGAGCTGGTGGACAGTGATACCCTCCAAAGAGGCTCTAGATTCACAGGCAAATACTATCACGTATATGTTCCCTGCAAAGGGCAGAAAAGTCAGTTACATTTCTAACATTCCCTCACATGTGTCTGGGCTCCTAGTCCGGTGAACAAAGCCTTGGCTTTGTGTACCTTATCCACGAGTTAGCCATAGGCACCGTTTGATTTGTTCACTGGGCGAAAAAACGGACTTACCAGTATAACAAATTTAAAGCGAATATATCGCAAATGCCACATTTGTTCATGATTGCTCAAATTTTCCGCAGGAGAGATGATCAAATTTGCCACATTTTTGCAACCACGGCAATGCTGCTAAATGCCGTTTTGCTTCAAATTTTCCCCCATACGAAAAAGCAGAGATAACTTTATTTACATGGTAGTAAAAATGCGGATGTCAAAATTGACATTTTGAAAGGTCTTTGCCAAAGTCGTAAATGTGTTCAAAGTATTGTTTTTGAACTAGTTTGCACAGGATAGCAAATGCGATCAAATAGTCATTTTTACAGATTTTTCTCAGGATAGTAAATGTGACCAAATAATCAGTTTTGCACATTCTTGCTCGGGATAGTAAATGTGGTCAAATAACCATTTTGCGCAGTTTTGCTCAGGATAGTAAAAGTGATCAAAATATAATTTTTGCACATTTTTTCTCGGGATAGTAAATGTGATCACATAATAATTTTTGCACAGTTTTGTTCAGGATAGTAAATGTGATCAAATAACAATTTTTGCACAGTTATGCTCGGTATAATAAAAGTGATCAAAATACACCTTCCCCACATTTTTCTATATTTTTCTGAGGATAGTAAAATCTATGTATTATTACATGTATATTGTACAGGATAGCAAATGCGATGAAATAATAAATAAAATGAACTCAAAATAGTGAGTAAATCGTTGCATTCACGCATAGTGAGTGTAAACTCGTTATACGATATGCGTGAAAAAAGTGCTCAGCTGTTGAGTACAATTAACTGAAATTTTAAGATAAATCTACTCAAGAGAAATGCAAATATAACGACTCTTTATTATTAACTCACAATTCAGTTAAGCATACAATATAACCTCTATTTTGAGTAAAATATTTACTCAGACAGTGACTTAAAATGTTACTCAGGGTATACTGAGTAGAATAAAATAATGAATAGAACTGCTTCACAGTTGGTTTAACCCATTGACTACCAGCTGTTTTTACGTTTTCGGAGTGATTTTCCACCTATAAACGATGAATAGCAATTTGTGACTCTTTATTTGAAACTACCAGGGAAAAGTGGTGCTGTCCTAAGCCACTGGAGGCTCAAGGTTTCTGAAAACGTCATTTTGACGTAGATATTTTTTATCCGTGAAGCAACAACAATGGCCCAAGTTCGGTTTGCTTGCGATTTTTGCTAAGTTTACAGCCATTTTTCATCTTTAGTGGCTGCCTGATGAGCATCATTAAGCGTGACGGTAGCTAAGAGTCCACTTTCTCAAAGAATCGAGCGAGGTGATGTACTTTGTTGTCGAATTTGGCTTGTTACTCGACGAACTGAGAATTTGGCCGGTCGGACACTTAGTACCTTTGGGACTCGACCACTGATGAATTTCTCGACCTACCGCCGCATAGTTTGCAATTTGTGAGCACTGAAGATGACCACAAGCAGGACATTTTGGCGGTAGGTCGGAGTGGCTGTGTGAAAGAATTGGGGGAAGGAACGGGCGCTGTCAAAAATTCTCGTTAGTTCCCAGCATGCAACGCGCTCGAGATGTTGAAAATGTCGGGAAGGCCCGAATGCACTGGAACAAAAGGCTATATCTACGCTCGGGAGAAGAATATGAACAAAAAAAGTCATTTCTAAGCTAGAAAAAGGACTGAATTTCGTTATGATGGCTGAAGTTTGGTTTTTCGACGATGATTTCCTTAAAAAACATGAAGGCAAAAAGGGGCATTTTTGTCGTTTCTCTTTAACGTTAAAAACGGTCAGTTTCGTTCTTGTCAAAACTCAAAAGGCCATATTTGGTAAAAAAAATCGCTTCGTTTCTTGCGTTTATTGGATATTCAAATTTAAAGGACATTCCATTTCGTGCTCACAACTAACAGTTAAGGCAATGTTCGTGCGATTGAAAAAGTTGCAATGTTTTGAAGCATGGGAGTTTTTTTACGGCCGGTTTTGGCCGGCACGGGTGCCAATGGGTTAAAATTAAAAATGATTAAAAAACTATCAGGATCTGTCAATAACTACTAAATCACAACGTTACAGAAATAATAAAGCGTCTTTGTGATCTTTTTCACAAATATTTGCAATAAAAAAGCAAGTCACTGTACAAACTGAATTTTGAATTGAAGGATCGAATTGACAGATCTTCTAAAAGTCTGGACCTACAGTGTAGAGGTCCCAGCCTGAAACACTGAGAATTGGCCTCATTTTGGCTAGTTTATCGCATCCTCCATTTACAGTAAAAACCAAGAAAAATGAAACACCTACATTTATCCAAAAGTAATGTTAATTTTTTTTAAAACCACTGAAGAAATCGTCTGTAAGTTTGGCCAGCACTGTAGTAGAGCCAGGTGATTTTTTTCATCAATAAATTGTTTATTGTTATACAATTATCACTTCTAAATGCTTGACCAATAAGTGAAAAATTAAGAACAAATATTTGCATGTTTTGAGAAATTAATGGCAAGCATGTAGTACAGCACATTACAGTGTTATTGCAAGTGGTCTCCTATGGAACACTGTTAGTAGCAAGTTGACAAAATGTAGAATTGATGACGACAGCTTCATGCCATCATGAATCCGCAAAATACATGCTTGAAGATCTACAAACATCTATAATAGTATACTGTTGCGGTGCAATTTTAATTTTGTTTTCCTTTGTTTTTGTATATGGTAATGTATGTCATGAGTGTAGAACAAAGAAAAATTGAACCAAGCTTGAAATTGAACCACAACACATACTATACAACAACAAATATCCCAAGACCTTGGGCATAATTTAAGAAATATAAATACATTATGTTGCCAATACAGTGTACAGCAAGAGCTGTCTCAACTAATGGGATGCTTCAAAAGTGCAAAATGATCATTTGTTTATCAGTGGCCAAGTGAAGTTTTCCAGACAATGAATGGAAATGGTTCCTCCTTTATGCAACAATGGGGTTCTTTCTGTTGAAGAAATAAACATGAATGCACATGTAAGTTTACAATTCTAAAACAATAACAACAGTAAAGCAAAATAATTATTACTCATTAACAAATTAATGTAGATACTGTAAGATCCTTGACAGGAAGATGCTCACAGTACACTGCTCAGTGATAAGTGAGCCACCTACAGTGTAATGTATTTCAAGCTTGGAGTAAATTACATTAGTTCGTGTTTAACACTCAAGACAATGGGAACTAATATTAGTGGTTACATGTAATTCCGGGGAGGATCAAATAAGGTGCGACTATGTACATCCATATTTTTGATTGAAGTCTGCATGATATGCAGTTGTAACTCTTTGGCTAAACATTCTTATAAGGAATCTTTCCCATCAAATAACTACTACACAAATATAATAATAGTTTAATCCTGTGTAAATCCTCAACATTGTATTAATATTAATGGCTATTACAGTAATCATACTTCCTGCAAGGTATTCTATGGGAGCCCTACTTATCGGAAAGAGGAACTACATTTATAATTTTCAAAGTAAATCATTGCTTGCATTAAAATACTAGAGCAGTTCAACAAAATATACCTGTACTTTGAGTTAACTGCTGTACATTACATGTATACACTAAGCAGAATTTTTAACTTTTCTGTAAATGTGGCAAAATGAAATTTAGGCAAAGTTAAAGTCAAAACAATGCTGCTGGCCAGCAGTTTTCTTCAGGGGAATGCGCGGGGTGGTTTCATTGTGCATGTTTTTGACACATTGATTTGGCACGTTGGCTTTGTGCTGGTTGATTTTTCCCCGGCCCTGCCCTCCCACTGTTGTCATGGTAAGTATAGGGTAAGTAGTGTTGTTCCACTGTGTGCCCAGGGGTGGTTGCAGCTCACTGCGCTTGCGCATGTCACTTTTCTTATGCTTATGCTTATGTTTATGCTTATGTCACTGTGTAAAACAGCCTTTACAGCTACAGCGAGATGACCTTCGTGCATGATCAGCTACCGTGTCACTTGACTCGATGAAGCTTGATTGATGGCATAAAGAAACATTCCCATCGATCGTTAAACCGTTGTAAGAAAATTTTATGCATCTACCCAGAGATCGTAAAGCATGGAGAAGGAATAGTTCACAAGCAATCTTTCTAAAGAGAGCGGAAAATTTATGACTCGAACGTTGAATCTCGATGAACGTTGAAATCCAACGGAAAAGGCGGTAAAATACGAAAAGCACGACGGGAATGAACTACTTTGCGCATGATCAATTCGTACCCAAGGTCACTCGGCCAAAGAGGCCTGTCAGTAAAACCGGAGAATGTAGCCTGCTCTTGCTACCCAGGCTACCATCCCGGCTGACTTTAAACTGACATTTCTACCACTTGTCCACTGTTTATTTTCTATAAAACCCCTCTGTGTATAAACAATACACATAAAAGGCTTGCTTTTTCATGATTCCGGTTACCAGAATAGCCCGGTTACAAAGATCTCGCTTCACTCCTATGTCCTTCGTAAAAAAATTGCAGATGCACTGTCTGACAAACATTATTTCTTAAGTTGACCTTAAGTCGCATTCTTCTGTTACAAAGAATAAAGTTACAGCCCATTGCTCCTTGCGAAAGTGTTTTGTTATTGTTTGATCTTTTTCATACTTGATATACATGTATAAGCAAAGACATAACTTTAAACTGTAAATTTTCGGCTATACCACTATATATATGGGGTAAACATCATAACTACGTTGCACACAGGGTAAAACATGGCAAATTCGGGTCAAAACCAAAAATTTCCTGAAGCAACCAAATGTACGACAAAATATGTACAAAGTTGATGTTTGATCATTG